>CM068303.1:11534979-11714126 GCA_034768395.1 Linum lewisii
TAAAGGATGATCTAATGGCTGAGAAAGGGTTGGACCGTATTCCAACTCAAGAAAAGGTTGGATCTGGATCCAGCTCCTAAATGGATCGTTACAACTAAGTGAGCTAAGATGGTATGAAGAATGGAAATGGAGGTTGTTTGGGTTCAAATCTATTTTAGGACGTGTGGGATTGATCCAAAGTGTTCTTGGGTTTGGAGATGATTGTTGAAAGCTAGAAGCAGGTTGTTTTCTCATGTTACTAAGAAGAACATGAATGGAGATTATTTGTAGGCCTCTATGGCCAGGGAGACTTTGTGGCCGAAAGGGTCCTCTCCTTCACTGGTTTTATTTCCAGACATTTATTCCACCCTTTTGTTTGATTAATGCTACTTAATAGGCTTATGACTGTGGACAAATTTATTGATTATAATGATCTTTGTGTGCTCTGTAAGACGGAAAAAGGAAACACAATTTCTCATAGGTGCTGCTATTTGTAGTTCGCGTTTTACTAATGCAGTCCATATTTTTAACATAAATGGATAATTATGTCTTTGCAGTCCGTATTTACTAATGCAGTCCGTATTTACTAATGCAGTCCGTTTTTACTAACGTAGTCCGTTTTTACTAACGCAGTCCGTTTTTTACTAACGCAGTCCTTTTTTACTAATGTAGTCCGGTTTTACTAACACATTCTGTTTTTACTAACACATTCCGTTTTTACTAACGCATTCTGTTTTTACTAACGCAGTTCATTTTTACTAACGCAGTCCAATTTTTACTAATGCAGTTCATTTTTTACTAACACAATCCATTTTTAATTATATAATTTCTTAGCAATAATTTCTCTCAAAATTATTAATTTTAAGAAGTATATGATTTTTAATTATTATTAATTTATTTGAATATATATATTTTTTCATCAAAAATTTTAGATGTATATAATTTTGCATCATTATTATTAATTTATTTCAACATTTATAATTTTTCATCAACAATAATTTTTATTAATCACTAATTTAATTTCAACATTTATAATTTTCATCAGTATTTTTATCAATATTATTAATTTATTTTAAATGTTTAAAGTGCTATTTGTATTTTTATGCCCATTTTTTCTAATATATTATGATTAAAGATATTCGTTAAAAACAGACTGCGTTAGTAAAAACGTAATGCGTTAGTAAAAAACAGACTGTGTTAGTAAAAAATGGACTGCGTTAGTAAAAACGAATTGCGTTAGTAAAAACGGACTGCGTTAGTAAAAATGGATTGCGTTAGTAAAAAACAAACTGCGCTAGTAAACATAGACTGCGTTAGTAAAAAAACTGGACTGCGTTAGTCAAAAATAGATTGCGTTAGTAAAACATACTGTAAGGGTATAATTGTCCGTTTATGTGAAAATACGGACTGCGTACAGTAAAACACGGACTGCAAATAGCAACCCGCTTCCTTATCTCTACTTAGATTGTATGTTCAGGACTACCGGCAACACCCCTGGGAGATATCTGAGAGCCAAACGTCCCACGGAATAGGCGGCTCGGTTTGCTGAACGGCGGACCGTGAGCACCTTGAAGCCCGAACTGCTGGCTAGCAAACGGCAGATCTCCTGAATGATGATCCCTCCTTTGCCTCTTGAACCATCCTGCTCACGAATCATTTTGGAAACCAATTCAGCATCTCCTTCGAAATCAACCTGGAAAAGACCAGAAGAGACACACCAAGCAACTGCATCTCTACAAGCCAATAACTCAAGCAAAAAAGATCTGAAATATCTGGGTAAGGAGTTCCAACAACATGAAGGATCATGCCGCACGAAGAGCGGAGGACCCAACTGGTGGCCCCACCATGAGGTGTCTGCACCGCTCCGTCGACATTAACTTTAAGGTGATGCTGCCGGGGAGGTGTCCAAGGATGAAGTCGAGTGGGTAGGGGGTAAGTGGCGGAAGTTGCTGTAAACGGGGCGGTAGACAAAAGAGCGGTAATTTGGTTAGATGTGAAGCAAACTGCCTAAAAAGTGCCTCAATTCGAAATTGAGCACGATTAAAAACCACATGGTTTCTACCCTTCCAAACCTTTCACCATGCCAGAATCCAAACTGGGACGAGGTTAGGTTGGTGCTGGATAATGAATCTCCAATAAAGGGCAAAGTGTGTATTAATGAACGTAGGTGGCACTAATCGAGCCATCCTGTAAAAGGCCAGGGAAATCGGACACTTAAACAACAAGTGTTCGATTGTTTCTTCTGTCGAAAGGCAGACCAGGTAGGTTGAGACCATAACAATGTCTCTGGCAACTAAACATTCCATAGTTGGAACAATTCGGTGAAGCAAACGCCAAAGAAATAATTTTAGTTTTGGCTGGACTGGAATTTCCCAAGATGAAAGCCATAATGCAGCGTTGTGAGGGTTGACCACATTCTTTCGCGACTTCTTGGGTTTTTTGAGTCGGTAGGCCAAATCATACCTTGACGCAGTGGAATAAACCCCTGTATCTGAGAAGTGCCACACAAGGGAGTCTGGGTAAGGTGTTATGGGTAGGGGTACCCGAAGTATATCACAGACAGATGAATCCGAAAAGTGAGCGAGCAGTCCCATCGCCCATTGTCAATGAAACCTGATATTGATGTGGGACCAGTATAAGGGCCCTCATAGCGAATGGTGGGAACCATTAGTTTCTCTGATGGGACCCAGTTCACCCTTAGTCGGTGCAGAAGAAAACCAGACCCGACTTGCCAGCGGAGTCCTTGTTTTAATAACTGAAGCCCGTGTAGCAGACTTTGAAATCCATGAGACGGGCGAGAACCGGCTCGTGCTTGAAGAATGGTTTGTCCATCAAAGTATTTAGCTCTTAGTACTCTTGAGAGCAGCAGGTCAAGGTTTTGAAGGATTCGCCAACACTGCTTCGCCAGTAAGGCTTGATTAAAAAGAACAAATTCTTTAAAGTCTAGACCCACTAAATGTTTGGGTAGTGAGAGGCGGGACCATGAAATCCAATGTTGTTTTTTACTTGTGCAAACCTGTTCTCACCAAAATTTTTCTATGAGGCCATTTAGCCGGTAGCATAGTTGATCCGGAAGCTGATAATTGGGAAGCTGAAATGAGGCGTCTGATTTTTCACATGTTATTCATAAAAAACTAGAATACTCTAAAAAGTGACATGTTCTTTCTACTAATTTTTATTTGCTCAAAAATTTGACAATAGTCTGAAAGATTTTTATGAATGACTATTTTTTAAAATTGGCTAAGATATGTGAGTGTTATAAAAATTGATTAACTAATCCTATCACCTAAAATTTCAATTTATTTTTTATATTTATTAAGTTTTTACTAAAAATAAATTAAATTTCATTCTAATCTTATTTTCAAATAGATCATGTCACTTCCTTATTATTAGTAATTACGCTATCACACCAACATCAATTTCTAGAAAATTTAGCTACGCAGAGTCTTGTATGTGCCTATTAAAATAACATGTCATCGTATTACCAAAAAACAATGGTAAGTTAATTTAGCAGAGCAAAGTCTTGTATGGCAATCCAATGAGCATGGGATGTTTTTACAGCCATTAATGGGTTGGTTACCAAAATCATCACTGAACTTTGAGCAAATAACCCATCAGTCACTGAACTCAGAAAAATATCCTAGTAAACACTAGACTTCAGCACATTAACCCAGTAGTGACTTCCGTCCATGGACGCCCAAATGGCCGTTAGTCAACTTACGTGGACAGTCCAATTGGGATTCCATGTCACCCACCTAGTCTATGTGGCCAATCAACTCTACCCATGTAATCAGCCCCACCCGACCCATTTCATTGAATCTCTCTCTCCAAGCCAATGATTCAATCCTTGAGAATCGAACCAACCCACTCGTTTGAGTTTCCCCATGTCCTCTCCCCACCACACTAACCTTATCTAGAAGACGAATGATCTCTGCCTGGGTAACTGTTCTGTTCGTTTCTTGATAGGAGAGAAGGAACTCCAGCCGAAGTCATTCCTCACCGAAGGTATTTTGTTCCACCCCTTTCTTGATAGAAGCATACAGACCTTCTCGAAGCCCGCTAGCGCCGTCGTGTGTCTGGAGAACTGAGAAGGATAGAGAGAGAAAAAACCTTGGGATGAACAACGGGTGGAAGACAGCGGTTGCACGGAGAGAGGGAGCCTGACTATGGTAAGTGGTCCCTTTATTTCCTTGTCTTGTAGTTAGAGTCCCCTTCGGTGGGTCTCACTGACGGCGAGGTTAATGCGTTGGTAACGTGGCCGTAAGTTTAAGGTTTTTTTATACCCATTAAATGTCTGAAGGCGTAATCTGTGATCCGTTATCCGTTCTGAAATTGCAGGGGAAAGCAAGGTCTTCATAGTGGAGCTCCACCACGGAGGTACTTTTGGGGAATGGGCTTACTATGATGAAACAGTTGATTGGTTCGACTTCGTGATAAAGGCCGATTTTCTTTGATGGAGTTGAATAAGATGGTTGTTGAGGAAAGAAGACTATATGAAATACTGATGACACTCGATTTGACGTGATTATCAGCCTCATTTAAGCGACATTTCCTTGCTTAAGACATTGTTTTTAGGGTAGAATAACGAATATTCAATCGATTGCCCTATCTCGTGCCATTTGTGTTACCTTGGCCCGTTTCGGGTCTATTTGATGGTTTTCTAGTGTTTTGTGTTAACACAGGTTTTTGCCGTCAAATAACGTAGCCATGGACGTGTCTAAGGCATAGGAACATCGAGGAATCAAACCGGAATCGATCAAAGGAGCCAATCAAAGTCAAACCGAAAATCTGCCATTCACACTTACAGTTTCGGCGAAAATAACCTCACAGTTTCGCCAAAATCAACAATGCAAATCAGCTGATGCCAAGTGAAGATTGATTTCGGCGAAACCATTAAGCTCTTCGGACCGAAAATGCAAGGCAGAGAAATCATGGCCATTTACACAAGAGTTTTCGCCGAAACTACCCCTATGGTTTCGGCGAAAATACCATCTCAGCCCGGCCCAACTAGGGTTAAGTATTTATACTTAATCCGGCGGCCAGACACAACATACAATTCATAATTCAAAAAACACAACTTTTCGAGATCAGATTTCTCTGAAGTTCTGGAGCGAAGAGTTGGAGTTCGAAGAGCCGGATAGAGATCGTGACGCCATCCCTTCCATCTCGGAGAACCGGAGCTAGGAGTGTAACTTACCGAAGATCAGAGTCTGTCAGAGTCGTCCGAATTAGGTTTTTCAGATCCTTTTCTGTTCTTCCTTTGAATGATGAACTCTTTCTTTGTCTTTGTTTCTTTTGTAATAATCATGAGTAGCTAAACTCGTTAGAGCTTAGACTAGATGAACCCTAAGTGACCCAGGGCTTTAAAGCGGTCACGGATCGGCGGTGATTAGATTCGAAATTCAATCAGTTCTTTTTCATGTTTGATTTGTTCTTCTTTGTTTATGTTTCTTGTCTGGATTGATCACCTAGATTAGATTCTGGTTAAGCTAAGGATAGAAGCGAACGCTCGCCTTACTTTAGAACATCGAATTGAACAATTAACCTTATAATTAGAGTGTGCCTTTCGTAGGAACCGGTTAGGGTTAATTCACTGCAAGAGTAACTCATTAATCACTAGTAATTACACCAGTTAATTAAGTCGTTGCGAGAGGCGACCGTACCCGGGCGGCTAGTTAATCTTGGTAGTTAGAACGGATAGAGCGAACGTTCGCCGGTCTTAAACCTAAGGGTAAGGAGTTATGGTGGTGTCTTAGTAATTGATTGAATAAGAATCGAAATCCGCTGATCTGTTGATTGCCAATGCTCTGGGGAACGAAGGGGGATTCAAAGTCTAAGTTCGTCTGTCATTCTTGTTTCTAAACCCTAATTCTCAATCTGCTTTAGCTTAATTTGTTTTAATTTTTCTGCATTCCTTAGAATTATAAGTCCGTGGAACTCACACCACGCACAACGTGTTTTCCTTGAGTAATTTGTTAGTTCTGAAGTAGCCAATCAATTGAAGGCCCGTGGAATACGATCTATCCTAGCTCTTGAGCTTGATAGTTATTTGATAGAACCTGCTCAGCACAACGACGGTTCCATCAAATACCTATGGTTGCCGGCCGGGAAGGATATAAACAACGGATTGGTGCCTATCTACAATGACGGTGATTTGCGTACGGTGGTTAAGGTCAGGAAAGAGCACAGGTCGTAGTCTACATCAAAATGCTGACAGAGGAAGAGGTTGATCGCATCGTGAACTCACACATAGAGTCAGTACAACTGGAGGCGGAGTACAACCAGAATAAATCTGGCGTTCGCATTGAAGAGCTAGATGACGACGGCCTGCCCAAGCCGGTTGTGGTTAAACGAAAAGCTCAGTGGAAGAACTCATCCATACTCAAACTGGGATGGAGAGATGATTGGATGGCCCCCATAACTGAAAAGGAGCCAGAATTGAATGAAACAGAGCCCCCCAACGGAGCAAGCAGAGCATGACAGGGTTGAACAACCAGAGCATCCCACGGCTGAAGCAGAGTGGAGGTCGGTACCCACACTGCCATCGAGGGCTGAACCAGTGTCACCCACAACAAATCCATGGGATGATGATTCCGATTATTCCAGTGATGATTTAGTTGAGTTGGAAGATCCAGATTTGGATGTGTATGATGACAACGATGTCCAAGAACGATTCAAGCTGGACAAGATGTGGCAAGAAAGTTCCGCTCGTTGCAGTGGCCACGATGATGTTGATACACAAGGGGGCTCAGCCAGTGGAAGTCAGGGACAACGATCTGAACCGGTCAACTTGGGAAATCAAGAAGGTGAACCAGAGTTATCTACTGGAGGATGCACTACGGCACGAAAGCGGAGGTTCAGAACTGACCCTGAACCCCAAGAAGTTGATTTGGACCTTGAGTCAGACGACTATGGATTCAAACGACGTCTTCTGTTTAACAGTGACGAAGAGGATGAACGTGTGGGTGTTGCATTTCCAGAGTTCAATAGAGACATTGACATGGACAAACCAGAGTTCCAGGTTGGCTTGATTTTCACAGATCTTAAGGAGTTCAAGGAAGCATGTAGATCTCATGCCATTGTTAATCGAAGGCCAATCACTTTCATTCCAAATGACAAGTTACGAGCTCAGGCTATTTGCAAGCAGAAATGCGGTTTTAGGGTTTGGGCATCATGGTTGCAGGACAAGGGATACGCTCTGCCAGGCTACAACATACATGTGGGGTGGTTACAGATCTGAGATCATGTGCGAAGGAGTTTTTAGGGAGGAAGTATTTAGAGTGATTTAGATTAGATCCGCCGTGGGCCATGGGCAACATCATCCACACCATTCAGACAGATTTGGGGTTACATATTTCACACATGAAGGCCTTCAGGACAAAAAGATATGAAATGGAGCTGATTCATGGAGAAGATGCGATTCAGTTTGGTATTCTGAATGATTACAAGTTAGAGCTTGAGAAGACAAATCTAGGTAGTACAATTGTGTTGGAGCACACAGACAATAAATTTGAAAAAATTTATATCTGTTTGGATGCTGTGAGAAGGGGATTCCTCAGTGGATGCCGTAAACTAATAGGCGTTGACGGATGCTGGTTACGCGGGGTTCCAGGGTGGCAAATGCTGTCAGCAGTGGGTATCGATGCTAATGACTGCATGTACCCGATTGCTTACGCTGTTGTGGAGAAAGAGTGCACGAGATGTGGAAATGGTTCCTGGGGCACTTGGGTATCGATTTAGGCATAGACCAGTCCACTTCATGGACATTCATGTCCGATCGCCAAAAGGTAATACTCAAAATTGTTGGCTGTCAGTTTGTATGATTTGTATGCATTGATGAATGTGTTGTACAGATTGATGAATACCTCTCTGACTGTGTTGTGTGTGGCTGTTTTGTAGGGTTTGATGAATGTCATTCGTGACATGTACCCATGTGTTGAACACCGGTGTTGTGTTCGCACATGTATGTCAATTTCAGTGGCAAATTCGAGAGGACAAAGCGACTGAAGGACTTGCTTTGGGGAGCCGCAAGGTCAACTTATAAGGCTGAACATCAGGGGTGGATGGATCTGATTGACAAAGAGTTAGATAAGTGCACTGGGGATGCACAAACTCCGCATCACTAGTTGTTACAAAGAATGCCAGAACAGTGGTGCAAGGCGTATTACCGGGCTGAAACCAAGTGCGAGATGGCTCTGAACAATCTCTGTGAATGCTTCAACAAGTACATCCTAGAGCCCAGAGGTCTTCCCATACTTAGCTGTTTCGAAGCTGTGAGGGTTTTATTGATGAGGAGGCTGTACAAGAAGCGACTAGAAGGTGAAAAATTTGGGACCAGTCTACTGTGCCCGAAGCCGATGCAGAAGTTGAACCTTTACAAGGAACAGGCAGCAACATACACACCAACTTACAATGGCGACAAACAATACCAAATGCATGGACCCAGAGGTCAATTCGTTGTCAATTTGAATGACTGGACTTGTGCATGTGGTCGTTGGTAGCTTTCAGGAACATCACCATGACGCATCCATGCCAAAATCCGTTGCATCCAGATTTTGCCAAGAAGATCTCAGAATTACACTACGTTTGACAAATGCATACTAACACCGAGAAGTATGTGGAATCTGACGAAGGACGATCTCATCAAGCCTTTTTCAACGATTCATCACATGAGGACTCGAGAAGTGAAGCAAGCCACTAACAAGCACCTACCTTCCCCTTGCCAAAAAAGGGTGCCAAGCAAACAAAACGGAGGAAGGAGGCGTGGAGCTGGAGAGGCCGAGGGTCTCTGCCACCGGGAAGCAATTTGTTGCAATCACAAGGAGGGGCACCGTGGATAACATGTAGTAAGTGTCATCAGCAAGGACACAACAAGCATGGATGCCAAGATGGTGCCTCCTTAGCACAGGGACAAACACGCCCAAGCATGACCACCACTGTACACTAGCTGGTAGTAGCACCTATGGCCTGGTGAGTTCGTGTAAATTATGTGGAACTTACAAAATTGTTAGATCGATTAAGTTCATAGTTAAATTCCTTCAAACTTTGTATTAATGCAGGGGGTTCTCCTGGGGTCACACGAAACAGAGGAGCACAAGGAGATGCGAGTTTTGGAGCAGGCTTGGAGTTCATGCCAACTCCCCGTGTTCCACCTAACGACTCTGTTGTTAAGAACACAAGGTCGAAGGCTCGGATCACGCGATCAAAGACTCGTGGGCAGAAGTAGGAATCTTAGGAGAGGGGATTTGCAAGTGGTGCAGTACCCCATTTTTTGTGGATCAGATGATCTATTTTGGTATATATGTGAGGATAATTCAATGTAAGATTTGTGAATCCTGTTTGGTTTAGGGTCTGGGTAGATGGGGATTCAAATGATGGTTGCGTAATTCCCCTTTTTTGTACATCACATAGTGGATGTGGGGTGGTATACGTATAAACCACCACATGGCCCATGGTGGTAGATATGTACACCATTTTGTATTACAAACCAAATTTTATGTTTCGAATATTTGAAATGTTATGTTAGATTAAGGTGTCCAACTCTTACAACACTCGTATTAACAATCACGACCTTTCAAATGATACGCTGACAAAGTAAGCAAAGTTCAGTGACTGCCTTGTTCTGTACTTCACAAGTTCAGTGACTAGTGAGTTTAGATCTACAAGTTCAGTGATTTTCTTCCTTGCAGCAGATCTGGAACACTGATTAACGCTTTTCTTTCTTACTGTCATTGATTGGAAACACCAGTTTACAGATCCCAAACCCTTTACATTATGATCCCAATTACAATACCAAGAATAATAACTGCAAGAATGAGAAATAGTTGATACGTATCCCACTTCGTCGACTCTTTCTCACCCACTTGAGACAGCTTTGAATCAATTGCACATCCTATCCTCAAATCCCCTTCGTTGACCATCTCATTCTTTTCAAGCGCATCAATCTTCTTTAGAAGGCAATTGATAACCACTTTGGCCCTGAATGGCATGGGCTTATTGAGCCAAGCAAAATAGTGGCGCTTTCCATTCATGGAACCCTGTGACCATTACAGGGCAGAAGGGGATGAAGTGGAAACAAATGGGAAGCTCAAACGTAAAGATCAGAGATAGTCGATCTTACCTTCTTCATCTTACCGCACCTGAATCTTCTTCTGGATTATCCTCCGTCCACGATGTCAATACCATGACTTCTGCTCCACATACACATCTTCCTGGGCAGTCTTCCATTTCTTTGCGAAGAACACAAACAACGTTTGCAGATGAGCTGCTTCATTGGAGTGTGAATGATTTTGGCTGTTAGGAGAGGGGAGGATGATGAGATGAAGGAGATCCTGCTTATATGGAGAGTCAAATTGTTCAGTCTGATTTGGGGGATTGAATCATTGGCTTGGGATAGAGATTCAATGAATTGGGCCGGGTAGGGCTGATTACATGGTTAGGGCTGATTGGCCAAAAATCTGCCACATAGACTAGGTTGGTGACATGGACTCCCAAGTGGAATGGCCACGTAAGCTGACTAACGGACGTTTGGACGTCCATGGACGGAAGTCACTGCTGGGTTAATGTGCTGAAGTCCAGTGTTTACTAGGATATTTTTCTGAGTTCAGTGACTGACGGGTTATTTGCCCAAAGTTCATTGATGATTTTGGTAACCAACCCGCCATTTAATAGTGTTACAAGGATGGACAATGGCTAGAGGGACTCTTTAGATTGAAATTTAATTTTAATTGTCATCTTTTCTCTAGTGTGCATTATTCTCTTTACTTTTCTCAATTTAACAATGTTTTACAATGAAGATGTCACATTAGTTTTCCATTCCAAGTAATACAAAAATTTTATAATATTTTAAGGCTACTATGATTATAAAATAGAACACTCTAATTCATAAAAAACTAGAATACTCTAAAAAGTGACATGTTCTTTCTACTAATTTTTATTTGCTAAAAAATTTGACAATAGTCTGAAAGATTTTTATGAATGATTATTTTTTAAAATTGGCTAAGATATGTGAGTGTTATAAAAATTGATTAACTAATCCTATCATCCAAAATTTTAATTTTTTTTATATTTATTAAGTTTTACTAAAAATAAATTAAATTTCATTCTTTCTAATCTTACTTTCAAATAGATCATGTCACTTCCTTATTATTAGTAATTACGCTGTCACACCAACATCAATTTCTAGACAATTTAGCTACGCAGAGTCTTGTATGTGCCTATTTAAATAACATGTCATCGTATTACCAAAAAACAATAGTAAATTAATTTAGCAGAGCAAAGTCTTGTATGGCAATCCAATGAGCATGAGATGTTTTTACAGCCATTTAATAGTGTTACAAGGATGGACAATGGCTAGAAGGATTAGATGAGAAAGAAGAAAAAAAATGTTCCGTTGCCGAGACTTGAACTCGGGTCTTTCAGGTGAGAGCCGAATATCCTGACCAACTAGACTACAACAGATTTTCTTTTTGAATTGAAATTTATTTTTAATTGTCATGTTTTCTCTAGTCAACATTATTCTCTTAACTTTTCCCAATTTATCAATGTCTTACAATAAAGAAATCACATTATTTTTTCATTCCAATTAATACAAAAATTTCATAATATTATAGCTAAACTATGATTATAAATAAAAGACTCTAATTCATAAAGAAAAACTGAAGACTCTCAAAACTAAAAATTTATTTCTACTACGTTTAATTTTCACAAAACTTTGACTAAATTTGAAAATAGTATGAAATATAATGTTACGTGCCGTTTTGGGTTGCATGCTACTGTGCAATTCATTAAACATTATTATTACTATTTATTTGTTTGATTTGGCTTCGGGTTGTTAGGCTTAGTTTAATTCGGATTAGCAGTAGTTTATTTCGGATTAGCAGTAGTTGCTTTGGATTTGGAGTAGTTGGGGTATTTAAATGGGTGTGGGATCTCAATTGAAGTTAAGCAAGAAGTAAAACCCTTTTCAATTCAAGTTACGTATTTATTTATTTCTCGTTTTCTCGCATCTACCTTCCGCCGTAATCATTCAACCTGAGATCGAGACCATCGATTGGTCACGATTCCCCGATTCACCACCATTGATAAACTCACAGATCATAAAGCTTCATCATCATCAAGTTCTAATCTCGAAGAAACTCTTTGGGGAGCTCGACGTTGGGGTAGAGCTAGCCCGATAGTTACGCGCTCCGCAACGGCACGTAACATATAAATATTTGAAATATTTTTATGCCGGACTAATTTCAAAATTGGCTTAGACATATCAGTGTTATTATAAATAATTTACTAATAGTATTACTTAAAATGTCAAGTTATTTTTTTTATTTATAAAGTTTTTACTAAAAAAAGTTGAAATCTCATTCTAATCTAATTTTCAAATAGATCATCACACTTCCTTATTAGTAGTAATTACGGTCACACCAGCACCAATTTCTAAACAATTTAGTTAAGTAGAGTCTTGTATGGGCATACTTAAATAACATGTCATCTTTTTACCAAAAAATAATTCTAGGCTAATTTAGTAGATACAAATCTTGCATGCCAATCTAATGATCATGAGCTGTTTTTTAAAGCCAGGTAATAGTGTTATAAGGATTGGCAATGGCTAGAAGGATTAAATGAGAAAGCAAAAAAAAAATTTCGCTGCCGAGACTTCAACCCGGGTCTTTCGGGTGAGAGTCGAATATCCTGACCAACTAGACTACAACGAATTTTCTCTTTAAATTGAAATTTAATTTTAATTGTCATGTTTTCTCTAATGTGCATAATTCTCTTTACTTTTCTCAATTTAACAATGTCTTACAATGAAGATGTCACATTAGTTTTCCATTCCAAGTAATACAAAAATTTCATAATATTTTAAGGCTACTAAGATTATAAAATAGAACACTCTAATTCATAAAAAACTATAATACTCTAAAAAGTGACATGTTCTTTCTACTAATTTTTATTTGCTCAAAAATTTGACAATTGTCTGAAAGATTTTTATGAATGACTATTTTTTAAAATTGGCTAAGATACGTGAGTGTTATAAAAATTGATTAACTAATCCTATCACCTAAAATTTCAATTTATTTTGTATATTTATTAAGTTTTTACTAAAAATAAATTAAATTTCATTCTAATCTTATTTTCAAATAAATCATGTCACTTCCTTATTATTAGTAATTACGCTGTCACACCAACATCAATTTCTAGACAATTTAGCGCCGATTGGGTCACCGTTTGAACTGGTAGCTTCTTGGTGCGACCCTCTTTCGGGGTCTTTCACCATAATAAATAAATAAATGAAACTATGTACCAAAATAAATACGCTCTGAAAGTATGAACGATTATGGGTATAAACGCCCAGGCCATAGGCGATTTCGCCCAGGACCCAGGCGTTTTCGCCTATGGCCCAGGCGTAATTGGTTCTGAACGATTCCTGAGCAGATTCCTGACCAGTTCAGAGCAGACCCGGGACTAAATGGGATCCCCAGGCGATTTCGCCTATGCCTTGGCATTTTCGCCTGTACCATGGGCGAAAACGCCTGAGGTAATGTGGATCAACGTCCTATAAATACCAGCTCCTCTCAAGCCTTATTTCATAAATAAAAAACCACTCAGGTAGTTCAAAATTGTTTGTCAACATTGAAAGATGGCCGACTCTTGTAGTTTCCACGACTTCCGTATCCAGGTGTTTTGGGGGTTCGAATCGTCCAGGATTGGTCTGGATTAGCATACGATGGTGGAGAGAATGTCCGTCTGAAAATGACCAAGCAAGCCAGCTATGGTAGCTTGGTAACCACGTTCGGGAGGAAAATGGGGCTTGGTCCGGATCGGCTGATCCAGTCATTTGTTTGGAGGATGCCGATATTCATCCAGGGGACTCTGTCGCATTACGTTGCTCGTACCATAATAGATGATACCGGTGCGCAAGTCATCTACGACATAGTTCGCCGTAACCCTACTGTTGAAGTTGTCCAGTTGTACGCCTTGATAGAAGAGGAGCCGTCTCACTACTCCTGGGTTCAAGGGGTCATGCCACCTCAGATCGAAGAGCAGAGCCAAACATACGATGGATCATACATGGCTACCAGTCGTGTAGGTCCGGAGGGGGAGGAGGTCGATCAAGAGGGAGTGGCGCGAGATGCATATGTCACCTCTGATGACTCGGATGACGAAAGAAGCCATTACACGGAGGACGAAGGGAATCCTAATGTCGACGATGACATCGGCCAAACTGACGAGGAAGACGACGACGCGGGTGAGAGAGCCACGGAAGAGAGCGTGAACATATATGTGCCACCGGAACATGCCACGAGCGGGGGTGATGATACTGACGACATCATGACAATCTCCAACACCTACTCCATGGACAGGCGTTTCCAGATCCCAACGAAGTCGTACTGGTCGGTGGAGATGGAATTCTACTCCGGACAAACACTCGCAACGAAAGCCCAACTGGTGTCCCTAACGAAGAGTCAAGCAGTCCTCCGCAACTATAAGTACAAGGTGACCACCTCCAACCCGAAGGAATGGGCTATAAATTGCATCGAACCGACGTGCCCGTGGAGGATGCGTTCGACACTTAGCAAGAGATACGGCTTCTGGATAATAAGACAGCTAAACATCAGCCACATTTGTGACCGATCAACGATACTAGGTCCCCACCCGCAACTCGACGTCACGCTCATCTCAGATGCAGTCATGCACATTGTCCGTAGAGAGCCGAGCTTGAAGGTGGAGACAATGATTGACTGCATTCTGGAGAAGTATCATCGCAACATTTCGTACAGGAAGGCGTGGTATGGTAAGCAACGTGCTGCCGAGAAGCTGTACGGTGACTGGGTGACCTCCTACAACAACATCGAGACAATACTGAATGCTATTCAACTCACAAATCCCGGTTCACGGTATGAGCTTCGAATCACTCATGCTGGCGACAAAAGGATGTTCAAAAGTGTGTTTTGGGCATTTGGCCCGTGTATAGAAGCCTTCAAGCACTGCCTGGGAGTCATGATCATTGACGCGACATTCCTGACGGGCAAGTACAAGCAAGTGCTGTTGATGGCAAGTACTTTTGATGGACAACACCGGATTGTGCAATTGGCGTACGCTATAATTGAAAAAGAGGACGACGATAATTGGACGTGGTTCATGGAGATGCTACAAAAAAATGTCACCAACCGGGCCAACATAACAATCATCAGTGATCGACACGCGGGAATAGAAATGGCGATGCGCAATATTGGTCGAGGGTGGGTTTGGCGGTGGTGCCTACGCCATTACGTAAGCAACTTCAACAAGAAGCACCGTCAATCATTGTTGAAGAGTCGGCTTTGGAACTTAGGTATTATACTAATTTGTTTCCCAATTTCGTTTAACAAAAAAATCGGAATATTCATACACGAGTAAATGTCTACCTGCAGGCTTGGAACACAATGTGCGGAAGTTTGAGGCAAAGAAGGCGGATTGGTTGGAGATCCATAATGAAGAAAACCTACGAGACCCCAAATGGGTAAATGAGGATCTCGCGCTATGGAGTATGACCTACGACAACCTTGAGGGTGGCGGTGTTCGGTGGGGAACTATGACGACTAATGCGCAAGAGTGCGTGAACGGAGTACTAAAGGGTGTGCGACGGTTGCCAATGGCTTCTGTGATCGAGCACACATTTCACCGTATGGTCAAGTATTGGCACAACCGGCGTGGAGAATATCAGGCAATGTTGGCTGAGGGGCATGAGCTAACTGAATATTGTCGGGAATTCACCTCCAACTGGACGTCACGTTCTGTCTCACACTACGTGCTCCCGTACGATGCAGCTAATGGAGTCTACGAGGTAAAGTCTGCTCCCAACAATCAGAATCGTAGTGGTAGTAACAGCTACGTCGTTCGGTTTGATGCTCAGTCCAACCGTAAGGGGACATGCACGTGCGGGAAGTTTCAGTGCTACAAGATACCATGCTCCCACGCCGTAGCTTGTTGCACGTTTGCTGGGTCGAATTGGCGCCACTATGTCAGCCCCTTCTACCGCGTCTTGAAGGTTCAGTTAGTGTATGCCGTGTCCTTCCAACCAATATTGGGTCCTAAAGACTGGGTAGCACACATAGGCCGTCCAGTTATCCCCAATCCTGGTTTGCGTCGTGGAAAGGGACGGCCAAGACACACTCGAATCAGGAACGAGATGGATTGGCGCAAGTTGGACGACCAAGTAAGTGCAAGACATGTGGTCGCACGGGACACAATTCGAGGACATGCGCACGGCGTAGGGGCGGTGCAGGACCTTCTTCTACTACTCAGGCCTGAAACTTGAAAGTCTACATATGTAACGTGTTTAGTTTTCTCGTTGAATGAGTAATAGCTTCTATGAATGCATAATCCAGTTTAATTAGTATTATATAACAATTACGCCACGAGTAATTTTAAGTGATTGAACGTGTCAGCAAATTTTCAGCAATTTAGCGAACTACGAAAAAAGCCAGCAGAAAGACGGTAAAGTAAGTCCTGCTGTGTCGGATACCTTTATGCGTGTAGGCCTGAACCCTGGGCGTTTTCGCCTGTGGCCTAGGCGTTTTCGCCCAGGACCCAGGCGTTTTCGCCTATAGAGGCTCCTCCCAGCAGTGACTTGTCCATCTATAAAAACCCACTTTCACAATGACTCTAACCACACCTCACACACCTCTCTCTCAAAAACATTCAAATCCAATATGGCATTCACTCATGGATCACGAAGTCGTTCGCGTGATAACGGTAAGTTTGTTGTTGTGGTGTTCAAGGCCTGTACTTTATCTTTTGCCCTAATAGCTTTTGTTATTGTTGTGTAGTTACAGAAGTTGATCGTATCATGTACAAGATGAAGAAGCCGGAGGAAGATCTCTTCGTTTATGAGGAAAGTGAGGTGAACTGCTGGTGCGATTTAAGGGCAACCAGATCCGTTCGATTAAAGGATCTCGAACCCTATTTTGGTTGCCCTCTCGAGAGGGAGGTATACCTACATTACCTGTTTATTTCATATTACTACATTCTCGCATACTTTGAAAACCCTCTAAGTTCATCTTCTTGATTTGTAGAACAAGTCATGCGGTTATTTTGAAAGATTGGATGTCCGAGAGGCTGTGGACCGTGTCACTAAGGCGAAAGACCAAATCATTCGGGGTAAAAGTAGAGAACTCGTTTTAGCGAACAGGAAGAAGGAGAATATTACCAGGGAGAAGGACAACATCATCGAAGAATTGAGGCTCAAATACCACGTCTTGGAAAAAATTTGCTGGGACTTGGAGGCCGAAAGACGTGGAAGTCTAGGAAGACGTGGAAGTCGTACTATTGTTGTTGTTTGTTGCTTTTGTTGACTACTTTGTTTATGTCAGTTTCCCTTTGAACAATGTAAGAAATTGTTGACTTTCATCTATCGAAACGGTTATGCCGACTTTGGATATGAAAAACGTTGGTTATGAAAAAACTTCAACTACAAAAAAGTCGAATTGAGAAATCCAAGTCCAGCTGTCATAACAAATACATATGATAAACCAAATATGAAAGTCATATCCGTCCAACATCCGTGGAATACAAAATACATAAACATAGAAACGATACAATAATAAAAATCAATGCCTACGCCCCCTCTGGCGGCGTCCCTGCTCGTCATCTGTGTAACACTGGGGGGGCAACGTAGCACGATCGCGGAGGCCATGTGATCTAGGCGGTGGTGTAGGGGTGGGATCCGACTCTACGGCCCAGTCCCTGAACAGATCGTCCTCTGAGTACTCCTGTTTGCTCCACTGCTGGGATGGCCCGGTCTGATGAGCTGGCCATGTCTGCTGGGGCGTAGCGGTCTCCTGGGTGGGCCAAATTGGCTGAGAGCTGCGATCATAATGCTGGCTGTGAAATGATGGCTGTCCAGTAAACCCTGGTGGCTGGCTCATAAACCCTGGTGGTTGGCTGCTAGAAGCCCCTGCATGTCCAGTGTACTGAGAGCCCATGTGTGTCGGATACTCGCTCCACTGGTAGTGACGGTCTGGTGCGTAGCCGATGATACTGTGTGGTCTGCCTCCGTGGTCTGCTGAATCCAAGCCCGTGCTGGCGCTCTATGAATGGTGGGGTAGTCGTCGTATGGTGGGTACGACTGCTCACGTGAGGCCCTACGTGGGGCATGTGGTCCTCGCTCGGGTAGACGCTCGTAGCCCCCACCAGCAGCCAACCCAGCCTGAAGGACGTAGGCCATGTCATCATCAGCACTGCCCCTATCCCTACACATAATGGTAGCGCGCTCTAGCGAGTCAACCTGAAATAGAATACAAGATGTCAGCTAATACAAACGAATATCGTCGATAATTAGGAATGAGAAGTCTATGCACAACAAGGGTGTAACAGACCGCCACAATATATCTCCATCCAACGCAAACTCCTCAGTGCGGTCTGCGTACGGCATCCACTAAAAACAAAGGGAACAACATTGTTGTTTTAAGTAAAAACCAAAAAATTTGTTCAAATTGAAGGAGATAGGGTAGGAAACCTAACCACAAAATCCGTACACAAGTCGAGTGCGTAACGAATGTCCTCCAGGTGCTTGGCCACCCGATGCTGATGTCGCTCAATGACAGGTAACCACCGAGCGCCCCGCGGAACCATGTCATCCACTGGGGGGGCACCACCATGTATGTTACTACCAGCGGAAAAAAAAGGCCGCCCTCCCCATCACCTTATACATCCATGCGAGAACCGCACTACCCCAGCTATATGTGGATGCAACCCTCGGGTCCCCAATAAGCTGTAGGAGGTGGACCTGTATGTGATCTCCATTCCGGTCAGCCAGTAGAACTCCAGCTAGCAGAACCCACGTGTATGCCCGTGCATGATAGGTAATGACCTCTGCTATAGCTAGCGCCATCCGGCAGACGATCGAATAGCCTCTTAACCCATGCAACCCTAACTGTCCTACCCTGTATAGCGTTAGCTGGTGGTTGAACGCCCAACCACTGCTCACATATCCCAGGCACGGGCCGCTCGTCCGGAGATACAAGGAGAGGACGTCCCGTAGTAGGAAGGCCGGTGAGAACCTCCACGTCCTCTAAAGTGATAGTGGCCTCGCCAGGGACCAGGTGGAAGGTGTTAGTCTCGGGCCGCCACCTCTCAATCAATGTCGTGACAAGCTCCTTACACGGTGTATGACCAAGAACCGCAAGTACACCTGAAAGTCGGCACCCCTCCAAAAATTGCTGATACTGGGGACTCTAACGCAGTGATGTGCTCCGCTGGCGCATCTTCAAGGCCTTGCACTCAGAAGGGCTACGCCAGAAAAAACCAGCCATATGCTTGTTCTCCCCCCAGAGGAGAGAAGCATTCCTAGGTTGAGGTCTACTAGCCTCGGGAATGTCATCCACTAGTGGCTCAGACCATCCGTAGTAAGACATCTATTGTAAAGTAAGTTGGTAGGTTAGTATACGGGGTCATATGTTTATTTTCGTGCAAAGTTCGATCTAGTATTCCTACAGACAAAAGTGAACTATCCTACATCACGCTAGATAACGCTAAGTTCAATTTTGTAGTTCTACATACAAAATTTAACTATCCTAAAACACTAGCATGCAACAAAGAAACAATCTCAATTCCATAAACAACGTAATTTATAAATGTTCAATAATGTGCACACTACTTACCTCGTATAATGGTCTCCAACGAATATCCTCTGCAAGACACGAACGTCCTTTGCTTAAAAATCCTACAACAGAAATAGGACAGTGTAAATAAATAATCTCAAACGGCAATAATCCTGAACTAATTCTCTAACATAAATCCTAAACTACATCTCTAAGCTAAATTAACATTCATAATCTCATTCTCTAACCTAAATCCTAAACTCTAATTCTCTAACCTAAATCCTAAACTAATTCTCTAACTTAAATCCTAAACTAATTCTCTAACTTAAATCCTAAGCTAATTCTCTAACCTAAACTCTAATTCTCTAACCTAAATCCTAATCTAATTCTCTAACCTAAATCCTAAACTAATTCTCTAACCTAAATCCTAATCTAATTCTCTAACCTAAATCCTAATCTAATTCTCTAACCTAATCCTAAACCCTAATAAAATGAAAGACAAGAGAGAAAAGGGACTTACCTTGAAGGGGAGAGTGGTAGGAGGGGGTGAGGAGTGAAATGGTGGGTGTTGGTGGGGTTTTATAGGAGGAGGGGGGCATTTTCGCCTAATCAGGTTGAAACGCCCGGGCCATAGGCGAATTCGCCCGGGCCCTAGGCGAAAACGCCTGTGGCCTTTTACTGAATTAAACTCGGCTGGTTGGCAGTTGGTTGACCCGATTAAATGATTACGCCTAGGCCATAGGCGAAAACGCATGGGTCCTGGGCGAAATCGCCTATGGCCTGGGCGTTTATACCCATATTCGTTCATACTGTCAGAGCGTATTTATTTTGGTATATAGTTTCATTTATTTATTTATTATGGTGAAAGACCCCTCTTTCGTGGCTCAATCTGCAATTTCACCAAAAACAACTAAAACGACATAAAAATGGACCACAAAATCAATACAATTGGCCAGAAGAGAATGAAACAAGCACTTATCCATCATAAAGCATGGGGATAAAAGTGTTGTAAATCCAAGTTATCATCTACATTGCAAAAATTTAATTTTCTTTTCTGGGCTAGTACACAAATCTAGTCAAATCTTTCGCAAGAATATCAGTTTTAGCCACTACTTTCTTATCAACTATTTGGACCAAACGTTTTAGTTTTGAGTCAAATGTGTCTAGTCGACCAAGATGACCGTTAAAGATAACTATTAGCGTGGATGACATTTATAACACCCTTTGGAAGGGAGTCGTGTAACCCCCAGATAATAGGACCATGATAACGAATTCATTAAAGAGTATAACTCTCCCAAAAAGAAATGAAATCTCTCGGCGGGAGATAAACTCAGCTCGCTAAAGAGTAACTCTTTCGGAAAGAGATGAACTCTCCTGGCAAGAGATAAACTAAACTTGCTAAAGATTATAAATCTCTCGAAAATATTTGAACTCTCTGGACAAGAGATAAACTCGCTTCCTAATCCTAAGGTTTCCGACATGCCAACTAAAAGTACAAGACAATCTCTACCCGCTCAACAAGCACCCACAACATAGAGACACAAAAAAGTTTGCCTCTCAAGAAATGCCTCAACTCACTTCTAAGCCACAATTGAGGCCAATTGGCGGGTCCAACAGACTCAATATAATTTATCGACATACGAAGTGTAAATCCTCAAAGAACCATTATTAGAGTCCAGTTTAGAAGATTCGTTATGGCTCACTTCTGAACCAGACTAGGGGGAAATTGATGGGCCAAGATGGTCGAAAATAAAATATGTTAGCATACATAGCATAAGTCCGCAAAGAACCATGATTAGAGTCCAGTTAAGAAGATTCGCTATGGCTCACTTATGAACCATACTCGATGGCAATTTATGGGGCCTAACCCAACTCCTAGAGAGGCCCAAAGCCATCACTCCTCAATGACCATGGAAGCCCAAGTACAAGACATATCTAGGGTTTCTAAGCCTTATCTCCACCGTTGAGCAACTAACGATGAAGACTCAGTGGCGGATCTAGGGGGCCTCCCCGAGCCTCAGCCCATCCCTCTTTCAGATCCAAAGCGATTAAGTACTTATATATTTTTAGATTCTAAGTGTTTGGTCTAGTGTTAATCTAAATTCGGCCTAGTGCGTTTTTAAAATCAATTCGTAACTTAAATAGTAAGTTTTTATTACAATAATTAAACTCATGTGAACTTACAATCTAATCAAAATACAAACTACAAAACACGTATTAATATTGATATCTTAATTGTATTAATTTTATACTCGCGGCCCATATATTATTGGTTATCGTGAACCATGTTTATATTTCATTTAGGGGTCAAATACTCAAAACATCCCGAAACTGTGGGGTGTGTTACAAAATCATCCTAAAACTTTAATCCGTTACAGAGTGGTCCTATTACTATGAAATGGGTTACAGAGTAGTCCTAATGACGTCATCGATGTACTTTTTTCAGCCATTTCGCCACATCACCATTGACATGTCATAAAAAAAACTCAACAATCTAATTCAAATCTAAATCTAAACTCATCTAACTTATAAAATATGGTTCAAAACTAAATATAGTGAGTCGGATTGATTTAATTTTTAAATTTGAATTATTTTAAGATGAATTTTAAATTATATTTTCGATGACATGTCAATGTTGACGTGGCAAAATGGCTGGAAAAGTACACCGATGACGTCATTAGGACTACTATGTAACCCATTTCATAGTAATAGGACCACTCTGTAACGAATTAAAGTTTTAGGATGATTTTGTAACACACCCCATAGTTTCGGGACGTTTTAAGTATTTGACCCTTTCATTTAGACTTTAGAGTTTAGCCCAAGTCATTATTAGCTCGAAACATGAAATAAATGTACTTCGTTTCAGTGCAACACTCAGACGTGGTGTAAATCAAACGACTTTTGAACATCATTAACATTTTGAATACTTCAATCAGTGTATAGACTTTAAACTGGGAACATTGAATTCAAGATTCAGCGAGGATGATCTTCAGTTGTATTAATTCAGTTGAGCGGAGCACTAAATCCCAAAAATTATTTTCAGTATTTTAACGAGGATGATATTTACAAGCTTGCATAAGAGTTTTATCCTAATGATTGTGAAGGTTATGATATGCATGCTTTGAGGAATGAGTTACGATTTTATGGCGTTCATGTGGTTGAAAGTCAGGAATATGAGGTTCCTTCTCCTACAAAATAACTAGAAACGCAGGTGGAAACAGAGATGGATGCACATTATAGAATGATAAATAAGTTGATTCGTCTAGTGTTGATTTGTACGTTTTAAGGGCTACCACTAAGAGAATTTTTTTAGCAATGAAATACATGAACCGATTTACGCAACAAAATGTTCGATGAATTTCTTGCTGATTGTTTGACTATTTTCTTTGAGAGAGAGTATGTTAATGATATAAATGAAGACTATATTATTGATGAGTTTGCTAAAATAAAAGATCATCGTGTACAATTGATATTTTAATAAAATCTGTAGGCATATTATATTTTTATCTTTATAATCGAAGTTTCTTTTCAAATGCGGCCCAGTGACTTGATTCATCTTGGATCCGCCGATCATTCAAACACTTATCCTAAGGAACTATAAAAGGCTAAGTGGATCACCCCATCAAAAGGGACACATGAAGAACACCTAAAGAGATCACAACTCCGAGAATAAGCTGAGCAAGGGTTCTTAGCCCGTCGTTAGGCGCCTGCCCAACCTTGGTGCCTCAGCCTCCAGGCGCTCACCCAACCTTGGCACTTAGCCACCGGGCCCCCGCCTAACCTGCCGTAGGGTGCCACCCAGTCTTGGCGCTTCAGCCACTAGGCACCCACCCAACCTTGAGCCTCAGTTGCTGGGCGCCACCCAGCCTTGGCACTTTAGCCACCGGGCGCCCGACCAGTCTTGGGGCTGCAGCCACCGGCTTCCCAACTAGTTTTGGTGCTCCAGCCGCCAGGCACCTGACCGGCCTTGACGATCTAGCCAACGCGCACCCGACCAGCCTTGGTGCTCCAGCCGTCGAGTGCCCGCCCATCATTGTGTCCTACCATGAGGTCAGTCTTATACTCCCTACCTTATACTCAAAGTCTATACTCCGTGAAACACTTAAAATATATTTACTCATACATGTCCTCTCATGAAAAATCGAGGTTCATCGAGGTTCACCGAGGTTTATTCTGTTTTGCATATCTCACTCATCGTCTTGGAGATGGTCGATCAGTACCCGAGTCAGACCCTATCCAAATTCTATTGTTCACCCGACCGATTTAACTGAAACCAAACTAGAATCAATTTATTTTCCCGATATTGTCAGCATGACTTGAACATTACTATATCACATATATAATGATATAAAGAAGAATAGTTAGCTTTATTATTAAGGAATTTGTCCATAAAATCCGAAAATGTCATATATAAAGATGGTGAAAACTTGGGTGTCGTCCTAGTACTGTTATGCTAATACGTGGCAATGATGTATAATAAAAAAATATTTTCAATCAAATCTTAATAGTCAACATAATTTTTTTTATAAAATTTCTAATCTATTTAACTTACACATTTGAATTTCATAATAGTCATATCAATATAATCATCATATCTAGTTTATGAAAAACGACCAACGACGATGTGCCTATTATGGAATTAGATGAATATGAACTAGAAGTTGTAAGGTAGATAGTTTATGATGTTTTTTAAATTAATAAATATTTTGAGCACTAAAATGTAATTAAAAATAATATTTTATCATGGACTAATAGAATAATGTCATGTATTAGCGTAATCGATACCGTAAGCATTTTTCGTATAAAAATGATATAATGTCATGTATTAGCGTACACCAGAGTATTTTCCGTATAAGATCGCATATGGACATCACCTCAAATTGAGGAAATGTATAAACCTACTTTATACTACTAAGATATGGCACTGAAGCACAATTTCATCGATCAGATCTCAACACTTGATAGGTTTATTAAATTCACAGAGAGTAAATGCAATCAAATACAAATTTGTAAGCAAAGCAAGGCATTTTTGGGGCACATAAAACTACTGGTTCATCAAAGGAGAAAATATGGGATACATTGGAGTGAAAATAAAGAAATAATCCATAGGCTTACTTACAATAGAGTATATGTTTATTTTATGTTAAGCACTTTAGTTATACTCTGCTTCTCTTGTGTAGATGTCATTCTCTCGACCAGTTCTATATCTATTGATTAAATAAAATTTTTTATGTTTGTTTACGTATTAATTTAGAGATTAGTTTAATTATGGTTGCTTTATTATATATTTTTTACTCAAAAAAGTAATATTATTAATGATCGCAATGTAAACAAATAACATCCATCTCCATCAACAACTAGTCAAGAGGTCCCTCCCCAATGAAAATTTGAGACTAAAAAATAAACCTACGGTGCGTAACCCTATTACTATTTCTCTTAACAACATTAACTGTGGAACCGGGTTTTGTTTTAGTATCTCCGTACACTCATCGACTATCTCTCCGAACTCGGTGCAACCATTCCGATCTCCAAGAACTGCGTGATGAACTGCTTCACAATCAACTTCTAACACCACTCCATGGAGACGCAAGTCATCTGCCCGGTGGATCGTATCTAACAGTGCTAACGCCTCAACTTCTTTGGGTGGTGGCTGGCCATCTCTAACTTATTTGCAGCATTCCCATAAAAACTCCATCTTCATTACCTAGAATCGCTTCCATGCCAAACTTATTTTCCCTTTCAAACAAGCCTTCATCACAATTAATTTTAACTTCACCTGGCTTTGGCTTATGTCATCTCTCACAACAACTGCTGCTCACCTTCGACTGCCCTCCAACCCTCCAGGAATTCGCCATCGTCTTGTCATCAATTTGTTCCGTTCCACACTAGTCGCCTGACCCAATAAGTGAAGGCATCCCAATTGCCTGGACTTGATGAGTACCTCGCAAAGGGTGAAAGTGGGGGGTAGTAGTTAGTTCTTGGGCGACAACTAGGAAAGGAACAAGGATGATCGTGTGCCATGAATAATGTACCGAGGGAATGTTCCCTATCAAAATGTCGGTCCCTTCTATAAGGAGTCAGTGTAGTATTTATAGCTCTGACCCCTGGTGATGTGTCCACTGAGGATTGGCCGTACTACTCTGGCGATCGTGGTCGTCCATCCCAATCGTTGCGATGGTGCCACGTCGCTCGAGCTGCTCCGAAGCCCCAAGGTTGCTAGGTTTCAAGGTAGGCCTTCGAAACCCGATGTTAGGCCGTCGCTTGAGGCGATTCGGCCTCATAGGTAAGGTCAACGGATCGTCAAACATGTTGACTCTTGGGACGACTTGTGGGGCCCAAAATTGTTGGGTTTTAGGCAGAGTTTGTGAGGCCTATGATCGCTGCCTAGGGCCTATCAATTGTCCCCAAGTCCACTGCTTAGTTTCTTACTGAGGGGTGGACTGATGTTTCGGTCGCTGGTTTGAACCTCCTGGTCGCTGCCTAGGGCTTCTCATGTTCCTTTTCCATTTTGACAATGAGCTTCTCCGGCCGAGAGTGTTGTTGTCACACCCACTCGTTTCTCTCCCTCCACAGGCTCCACGTAATACTCAAGATATTTTGTTTCATTTCCATCAGGGCAGTTGTTAATATGATCGAGAGCCACTCCTTCAACTCCTGTCGGCCCTAGCGTTGCGGTACAAAAGCTTGGCTCAAACGTGCTAGCTCCCAACACCGTTCTGCCACCCTACAGTCAAAGAAAAGATGTTCTCCATTTAATTTCCATCGCTTGTCCACACATCCCACAGTTCGTTATGATGTTCATTCCCCACTTTGCAATTGCTTCCTGAGTTGGCAAAACTCCCCTAAACAATCGCCACATAAAGTACTTGGTTTTCAGTGGTATTTGTATGTTCCACAATTTATTCCATTCTCCACACACATAAAGCATTGTGTTATCTTGAATAGTTTCAGTTACGACTCTGTACGCTGAACGTACTGAATATTGGACATCCAGACTAAAATTCTAGATGCATTCATCCCCAACTCCTTCTCTTCGCTCCTTCTTGCGTTTGATAGCCATACAGTCCCTCTCCTTAAATAAGTCTTTTCACAGTTCTTTATCCCAACACGTGAGGCCTGGGATGAGAAACTCCTTAACTCTAAGATCCTCGAGCTCAATGTTGCCCCCGTCTCAATTCATCCAGTTCCTCCGCCTCATAACTAGGGATCGTGTCAGACCCTCGCTGCATGACCATTACCAAGTCTCCACCGGTATCCCCTCTGAACCAACTCTTGGGTAGCGTGAACACTCTTCCAAATGAAGTTTGGGCTAGCGCCCTTCGCTGCTGTAAGAAAATTCCCTTTGAGAATGTTTTTGGCTTCGTAAACATGAGAAACAAGAACGTTAGGATTAGAAAGAAACTTCCATCCTTTCTTACCTAACATGGCCAGGTTGAAAGCTAACAAACCCCGAAAACTCATATCTCCAAACTTGTTCTCATACTCAGCCACCCCCCCCCCCACCTCATCCACGTTATGCCTCCGGAACCATTCCCCTTCATACCCTACCAGAAACTGTTCATCATACGCTCAATCTCTTCCGCAATTGTTTTAGTGAGCAGGAATGCATTCATAGAATGAATGGGGATGGATTGTAGAACCGCTTTAACAAGGACCTCATGACCTACTTGAGATATTTTATTATTTGACCATAGATGAATTCTCCTTCATATTCGCTCCTTCAAGTGCGAGAAAATTTGCCTCTCAGTATGCCCCAAGTATCGGCCAGTATCAAACAGTTCCTAAATGTCAATAATCGACGAAATACTGTCACACAACATAGCATGGATTTTTTTGCTGAAAATTATGTCTGACTTAAGGAAGTTGATGAGTTGTTCCGATGCTTGTGAGTAGTCATCCAGAATTTTTCGCAACACCCTTGCTTTACCAATCTTAGCTCTCAAAAAGAAAAACTATCGTCTGTAAATAATAAATGTGAAATACGAGGCGCTCCCTTGCACACCCTCGTACCATGCAGCCTACCATCCTTCTCCTCCCGCCTTAAAAGTGCTTTGCACACAAGATAAAGAAAAATGGTTAAACAAGAATGAAGCAACAAATCTCATCCATCACATTCATGAGAACAATGGTATTGTAAGATGGTTGGAATAATTACTCACACCCAACCGTGTGCATAGAGTTTGTATTATATAGGAATAGGGTTGTTACAATAATACAGGAGGATAAATACAAAAGGTAACAATATAGTCTATTATTTATTGTGATCCTTATCCCGCAAGCCAATGGCATGGTAGACAGTGAGTTTGTGCCGTAGAGAAGAAAATCGTGGTGCCGGTAGTGACTTTGTTAGGGCGTCAGCTACCTGATCTTTTGTGGAGATGTAGGCGACATGCAGATGTTTGCTGACGACACGTTCTCGAACAAAGTGGAAATCAATTTCCAAATGCTTTGAGCGAGAATGGAGATCAATAAATAATGAACACATTGTAACAATTATGACACGAAGCACACATTTAAGATATAACAAAAAACAAAATTTAAATGACTTTGACACGTCTCTCCTCCCATCTCTAGTCCTCATAGAGACACATGAACCAATTAACCAGACACATGTATATCCTCTAGCCAATTATGTGTCATATTGTAACTTTACGACTAACCATGCAGCCTATCTTGCAAAAACGTCTGTAGTAAATGAACCTTGTACTTATAAGAAATTTTTAATCTATAAGAGTTGGCAAGAAGCGATGAAGGCCAAAATTTCCGCGTTGGAATCAAATGGAACATCAGAATTGATGACACTACCAAAGGGCAAACGCCCCATCCATTCCAAATGGATGTACAAAGTAAAGTTCAAATCAGATGGTGAGGTAGAGAGATATAAAACGTATCTAGTTGCGAGAGGATTCACCCAAATCCATGGGTCAATTTTCAAGAGACATTTTCACAATTGGAGAAAATTTCCATAACGCAAAGTTTGGTTGCAGTAGCAACTGCAAGGAGATGGAGCATGAATCAAATGGATGTCAATAACAAATTTCACCATGGAGACCCTCATAAATAGGTATATTGATGTTACCTAGTGGTTACGAGTGTATAGGAGACACACAAGTATGTTGAGTGAGAAAAACAATATATGGTTTGAAGAAGACTTCAAGGAACCAATGTAATCAAAATCCCGATTTTAATCTTAAAATCTTACGGTTTTACGATTTCACTGGTCTCTAGCGATCTTGATTTCACGCAAAATCTATGGGTCGTAAAATCTCGATCAAAATATTAGAATCTTATAAAATCAACGATTTTTCTTGTATTTTACGATTTTACTTTCTAGGGGAAAATCACCAGTTTGTACAACTACATATAAGTCGGAACAAAGACAATTAAATTAAATTGTTTTTTTTAAGATTTTGATTAATTAAGTTGGAAGTTATTACTAAAAGTGACTAAAATCAAATTATTACTTCCTTTAATGTCCGCTTAAGAGCCGACATTTTCTCTGTTTTCTTATCTAGACTTTTCAAAGTTGGGTAATGGTCTTCTTATTCTTAATATGTTGTTGACTTAAATATTTCGATAGTAGTTCACAAAATCTTACGATTTTACGACTAAAAACTACGATTCCGATTTCACCTATGTTTTCGATTCTACGTGGAATCTCGATTTTGACTACATTGCAAGGAACTGCATGCTAAATTCACAACTTCATTGACAAAGCTTGAATTCAAATAGGCAAAAAGAGATAGCCTGGAGGCAAAAGGAGATAATTCTCTTTTCATACACAAGAAGGGAGTATGTTCATTGTAGCATTAATATACATTGATGATGTAGTATGAACCGAGAATGATGAGAATTTTATTTCAAAGATCAAGAGGCAATTGGATTAGGAGTTAAGAATAAAGGATCTTGGACAAATATTTTCTTGGAATTGAAGTTACACGATAAAAAAGAGGAGTAACTCTCAATCAACAGAAAAGATGACTAACTTCACGTCCGCATACGGCTAATTTCATGGCAACTACATTGAAAAATAGTAATTGTAACTATATTGAGAAATTGAATTGTTTAAGTAATGCATATTTATATCAAATAAACTAAATAGTAATTGAAACTACATTGGAAAATTGAACTGGCAAATTAACTTCATATAAATTGTATACTTAACTAAATTAAATTGACAAATTGACAAATTCAGTTACATGCATACTTCGTAGTAAACTGGCAAATTAGCTAAATTAAATTGCAAATAATATGACTAC
Source organism: Linum lewisii (assembly GCA_034768395.1). NCBI lineage: Eukaryota > Viridiplantae > Streptophyta > Magnoliopsida > Malpighiales > Linaceae > Linum > Linum lewisii. The sequence continues at coordinate 11,564,798 of CM068303.1, forward strand.
ATGCATATATCATAATTATTTCACAAATTACTTAAATTAATTATAATTAATATTTGTCAAGGATTAATTGAATTTGGTTATAATTAATGTAAAATACAAACTAAATAATATTTTACATGCATATATACTGTAAATTCATTTAATATTTCAGATAAAACTATCTAACTAAACAAATTTTTAATTTTATACAATTTTTGTAGTTGTTTCTTAACGTTACATGACTTACATCAATTGACATGTAAAGAAATAATTGTACTACATGGATGTTGGCCAACAAAGGCGGTCGAAACAGTAGACAAATATATGGAAACAACAATAAAATAAAACTTAATCAGCACATTATTGAATCAAATAATCTATCACATAAATTGAGATCGTCTGGAAGATATTCTCACCTGATTGTTGTTGTCGGGGACCTCAATTACTATGCTGTTTTAGTATGTTCTCTCCAAGTTTCTAGAGTGTTCAAAGACAAATATTTTCCCAAAGGGGATTTTTTATCAGCTAGGCTCGGTAATAGGCCATGCTATGTTTGGAAGAGTATAATTATGGCCCAATATGTGGTGCGAGGTGGATGTCATTGGAGGGTAGAGGATGGATCTGAGATAAACGTGTGGTTGGAAACCGTGGTTAAGGGAAGACATAAACTGCTACGTGGAGTCGGTCCATAGTATGCAATCTTTGGATTTGGGATGGGAGTTTACTCACCCATCTATTTTGCGGCAGAGATTTACAAGTCATTAGTAATATGGTGCCGTCGGCGAGAGAAGGATGTGACATGCAAGTTTGGAGGCGTGAGAAGAAGGGTCATTACTCGGTTGGTCTGCTTATCGGGTAATCATCATTGAGGAGCAGGAGGGAGTGATGGCATTACGAGAAGAGGGCCCTTGGATGGTTTTATGGAACATGAGAGTGCCGACGAAAATTAAGCACTTGAGCTGGCTGGTGGAGAGGGGTATTGTTTCAAGGAGATGCAGACTGTGTAGTAGAGGCATCGAGATGAATTTGGATTGCTGGCTGTGTGCTGAGGAAGATGAAACGGTTGGAGCATGTGTTGTTTGGGTGTGTAACGGTCGAGGATTTTTGGGTGGCTGGCGGTCTATATCGTTGGATTGGAAGCTTGAACGGATATGGAGCACATGCCCGACAGTGGTTATTCTCTTTGCTAAAATCAGGAGATGAGTTCCATATTCAGCAAGCCCTTTCTGTTGTTTGGGCGTTGTGGCGGGAGAGGAATGAATTGGTATGCAACAAACATATACAACGTTGGTTGTGATCGTCTCAAGATGCCCGAAGGAGCTCGAGGAGTTGAAAGCGGCGCAGGAATTAAGGGTGAAACCTCCGCGGAGACAAGTAAGTTATTGTCCAAAATGGCACGTACCTGAAAAGGTTTTGTTAAATGCAACGTTGATATTGTAATCTTTGGTGAGTTGCGGTGCCATGGAGTGGGGATGATTGTACGTGACGATGCTAGACGTGCTCTACACTTTGCCATGTAGAAGCTGAATGGATGTGCTGATGTTTGGGAGGAGGAGATAGTGACAATCTATTCAGCAATGGATCGAATGGGAAAGAGACATGGGATATGATAAAGCAATATTTGAGACGGACAATCAAATAACTGCATTGGCTATTCAGATGAGCGATTTGGATATCTCGGAGCTCGACAGAATGGAGGAAAGTTGCATATGCACACAGAACGACCACAGTTTAGAGTCGAGTAAGTTAGGAGATCTAGGAACGAGGTCGCGCATGGATTAGCTCGTCGATCACGTTTCCTAACGTCGATATCTATGAGTAAAACGCCTCCTTACTAGTGTCATGATTTGATTAACACAATTTGTACGAATATGAGTCATTAATAATATTTAAGATACCACTTTCGGAAAACAAAACAAAAAACTAAATACATTTTGAATAAAAATCTGAAAAATAAAATAAAATAAAATTTAACTTACCCAAACTAGTTGTTATCTCTTATCTTCAGCACAACACCAATTTCCTTCATAACAGGTGACCTCAGTTTTGCTTCTTGCTCCATCTAAATTTCGTATATCAGTAGACAATTTGTTTCTTTGTATTTTATGCTTTATTACTTTGCACTTGTAATGTTGTTGCCGAGGCTTAATTTGCAATATATATTATATATATATATATAAACCGCAAGTGAAAGCATCAAAGTTCTCCAAATGTCAAAACTCTTAATATATTTTACCAGACTCCTATGTGAAGTACAGATTCTGTTATATTTCTTAAGTAGTTTAAGTAGAGGTAGAATTAATGAACCATAAACACTAGGCGTCACAATTATTTACCAAAGAAAAAGACACACACATTGGCAACAAGTTCCAAGGAGACAGTTTGTCAAACAGAATTGGAGATTGCAATGTATGGGGCTTAATATTCATTTTGGTCATTAACTTTTAATTTGTAACCTATTTGTCATTAATCTATGATGTTTGTACATTTTGATCATTCCGTCAAATCTCCATCCAAATTTCATGTTAAGTGTTGATGTCAGCATGTCGACTTAGCCTTTTTCCACCTTACCCCTTATCACGTCACCTAATTCACTTTAAACTCAACCCAACTAACCAATATAACCCAACCTAACCAATTCTAAACCTACCAAACCAAAATCAAATCTAAACTCCTCCCCATCTTCGTTCAGACTCTTTTCCTACCCCAATCTCAATTCAAAATCCCTTTCTCTAACTCCGTTTGAAATTCCTTCCCTCATCTTCGTTCTTTTTCTTCTCCGTCGAACTCCAGTCTTCTTCCGAACTAAACTCATGTTCGCCGCCCTTTCTCCAGATCTGACGCCCCCTAGCCCACGACCACCAACCCTCTCTCTCCAATCCCAAGTTCTCCCATCTCCAATCGTAAGGAGCGACGGCGGCAGTGGGTGGAGCAACGGCAGTAAGAGGAATCATGAGTTGAAGTCGGGAGGAGGTTCGGAGGAGTTTGAAGCAAGGTTGGCAAGCGGCGGCGAAATTTGGGGGATTGGGATTTGAAGGAAGCAGAAGGGGAAGAAGAGAAGAGGATTGAGAGATGAGGCGGCGGTGGTCGTGAGGAGGAGATGAGGCGGTTGAGGAAGAGAAGTTGAACTAGAATTGAAGGATTTTTTTGATGAAGTTGGCGCCGAGGACGTCGGTGATGACCTGGATCGGGAAGCGAACGACGAGGAGATGAGGGAGAGCTCCGACTTGAGCCTAGCGACATAGAAGGTGTTGGTGTTTGTTGGATTGAAGTTGATGCCGCCGAGGAGGGCTCCGAATATGGAGAAGAAGAAGAAGAAGAAGATGACAACGACGTTGATGTTGATGAAGAGGGAGGCTAGGGATTTGGGTTCGTCGCCGACGAAGGTGGATATGGCGAAGGAGATTACGAGGAGTGGGACGGAAAATACCCACATCAAGGTTAGGATGAAGTCACCAGCTGCTGACTAGAGCGAGAGTCGACGACGCCGGAGTTGGGTAAGAATGGGAGGGGAACAGGCCTAGCGGAGAAAGAAGGGTGGGTGGGTTAGTGAATATCTTGGCCGGTTGGTTTAGGTTTGATTAGATTGGATTGTTGGGTTGAATTTAGAGTAAATTTGGTTACTTTAACAAGGGATGACATGGAAAAAATGATGAATAGGCTTGATGATATAAGCACTTAACGGAAATTTTGGATGGGGAGTTGACAGAATGACCAAAATGTACAAAACACAATAGGTTAATGACAAGGAAGTTATAAATTAAAGGTTAATGACCAGTATGTTACAATCGATACATTAATGACCAAAATGGATATTAAGCCCATGTATGGGATTAACCTCTAACGATAAGTAAGTTGAGAGTCGAGTGCCTTGTGACTATAAGTGTTGAGAAAGAGGGTAAGAAACTCAGAGAGGTGAAACTGTTAATTTTAAAAATCAAAGAAAACCCTAAAAGGGCAACAATTTTGGAGTCTAATCGAGGTGTGCAGAAAGAACGGATTTTTTTTCCCACTTGGGGTTATTCAAAACCTTAATTCCCAAAATAGGGTAAGATTTAAATCAATTCCCAAACAAGGGCAAATATTGCCACATCATCACAAGAACGCCAACATGACATGAGTGGCGATCTCCATTTTGCTGTAGAATCCCATTTTGCTCTGAATTAATCAAGGCTTTGTGTATTTTAAGTATTATTTTATGAATGGTTTATTAATATTTTTAAAATTATATCGGTACGTCAAATTGATGAGTCTAACAATATGTGATTTAACGCTAAAGTTGTTACAAATTATAGTGGTTCTAACTGGGTGACCCGCTCTGAAAAATTTCGAAAATATTTATAAAATTCGGTTGCCCGATAACGAGTCGAGTAACGGGTCATTCGATGAACGACTGAATTTTCAAATATAGCCACCCAGTAACGAGTCATTCGCTCGCTCGACTGAATGTTCAATTATATTCACTCAGTAACGAGTCGTGTAACGGGTCATTCAGTCGCCTGAATTTTCAAATATAGCCACTAGGTAACGAGTCAGGTAACAGGTCATTCGACCAGCCCGACCTAAATTTCAATTGATACGTTACCCGAATAACTCGCCCAAATGACCTGTTACCTCACTCGTTACCGGGTGCCTATATATGAAAATTTGGTTGGGCGACCGAATGACCCATTACCTGACTCGTTATCGGGTAGCTATATTTGAAAATTTGGTCGGTCGATCGGATGACCCGTTACTCGACTCGTTATCGGGAAACCGAACTTTATAAATATTTTCGAAAGGTTTCAAAGCAGGTCAACCTGTTAGAACCATTATAGTTTATAACGACTTTAGCGTTAAATCACATATCGCTAGACTCATCAATTTGACGTACCGATATAATTTAAAAAATATTAATAAACCATTCATAAAATAATAATCTTAAAAATACATAAAGCCTTGATCAATTCATAGCAAAATGGGATTCTACAGCAAAATGGAAATCGCCACTCATGTTGGCGTTCTTGTGATGATGTGGCAATATTTGCCCTTCCTTTGGAATTGATTCAAATCTTGCCCTATATTGAAAATTATGGTTTTGAATAACCCCCAAGTGGGAAAAAATATGTTTCTCTTTCTCATGTGGCTTTACAATTAGTTTTCAATTTGTAAAATGAAGCCCTACTCCCAAAACAAACCCACACCCACTTCTTCTCGATTTATCCCCCAAACTCCCTAATAATTAATCCCCACCCCTTTCTTTTTTCTTGTTTTACTATACCGTCAAAAAGTAGAACACTTATGTTGCCACCGCAATACAAAGGAATCACCACAAACCCAAACCAATCTTTCCTTTCTAATAAGTACATATATATGTCTACGACTAACGAGTCCGGTAACGGAGACAGCATTTGAACCGGTTTCGGATTTTTTTCCGAATATATGGCTATATGAAAAATCAATTCCCAAAAGAGGGTTCTTTGTTAGATAATTCCAAATGTAGGATAAAAAATGCTGATTGTGTATTAAAATCGCCAATGACATTGGCGATATGTGATTTACAATATAATATTATTATCATTGCCAAATGTTTAGGCGATTTCAATATAACTTTGTCAGACCCATTTATTTTCCAACTTTGTTGTTTCCTTTTTTCTTTAATGATTTGTTTGATTTTTTTTCGTTACATATATAATTGTTTGATTTTAATTTTTTATCACGATCGTATTATCATGTTCGACCTAAATAGTATTATGAAGTTCGACTTAAAATTTTGATCTTTTGTTCAACCGATCTAATCCTTTAAAAGTACATCGAGCTCGAGCTCGTAATAACAGTAAAAATTGCATAATTTATTATTTTGCTAAACTTAAACCTAACCCGAAGTAGTCAATTAAATTCTCATAACTAATCCTACTATCTAAAAAATATCATCATATTATTATTGTTATTTTACCGACTTGGTTCTCGTAGTAGGATTAATAACAATTAGGGTTGTCAACGGATAGATTCGCTTGATGTCGAGTTTAGAAAAATTATGGTTTTGACTTGTCTTGATTCGAGATGGGCGAATCGAAAGCTTAATAAATTGATCTTAAATTAAGCTCGAGCGAGCTTGAGCTTGTGGAGAGTTATGAGAACATTACGAGCTCGACCTTGTGGAGAATTATGAGAAAATTACGACCTCGAGCTCGATGTACTTTTATCGAATTAGATTGGTAGAACAAAAGAACGAAATTTAAAAGTTTAAGTCGAATAGAATAATACAGTTGTGATGAAAAACTAAAGTCAAATATATATAGACACACCAAATAAACAAATCATTAAAAAAAAGGAAACAACAAAGCTGGAAAATAAATGGGTCTCACAAAGCTGTATTGAAATCGCCAGTACTTTTGGCGATTATAATAATATTATATTGTAAATTACATATCGCCAATACCTTTGGCGATTTTAATGCACAGTCAGCCTTTTTACCCTACATTTGGAATTATCTAACAAAGAACCCTCTTTTGGGAATTGATTTTTCATATAGCCCTATATTCGGAAAAAATCCACCGGTTTCCAACTTAGCATTGAGCTCAACTCTTTATTTAATTTAACGATTAGTATTATTTCTTGTTTTTTTTCCAAGTTTTTCATCTTATATGAATGAGATCTATCTCCGATCCATGATTTTTGGTTGACTAATGAGTTGGCCCAAAAGAGATTTCAATTTTCGAGACGTCGTATCTGCATAACGGCTTCACCGATGATGGCACGCTATATTTCTTCGTCTATATAGTCTTTACGAACTTCATACATAGTGTACACCATATATATTCAGATTGTACAATGAGATACTAAAGTGTACGAATTTCATACAATTTGTATGAACTATTACAACCCTACTGTACGAAAAAAATTGTACAAAAATAAATATAGATTGTACCACTTGTACAAAGTGCATACAGTTTGTAAACAAATCTCATATAGATTGTACAAAAATAAATACAAAGTGTACACTTCAAGTACAAAGTGTATACAGTTCTCGTATAGACTATATAAAAATAAATACAGACTGTACAACTCCGTACAAAGTGTTTACAGTTTGTATACAACTTGTACAACCATCAATACGAAGTGTATACCATTTTTATAGATCGCATACAAACTTTACAGAATCGCTGGATGGGAAATTTGTAAAGAAAAATATGTTTTTAGACAAAATCATATTTCTTCATACTCATAGATCTAATGACGACGATCACGTGGGTACAAAAAGTTATCCAACGGAGGCTTGTGTCATCAGGATATTCATCGAGAAATTTTTTGGTGATGTAATATGAGAGGAAACTTTAACAAACTAAAATAACTTAAAATTATAAATATAGGACTGAGACCACAAGATTAATAACTAAGATCTAAAGCTGAATACTGATTGTTGCATTGGATGCAACAAACAATTTATTGGAACTGAATACTGCAAAACATGAATCAACAAGCAAGCATGCATAGACAGAATGACTAATCCGAGTCAGTCGACTTCACAATTTGTCCTTAAGAATTGTTATTCCTCTCTACGTCACCCATGGGTTAACGAAATCAATTCTCCGAGGATAAAACAGATATACTCGCAAGCGTAGTGGTGCTACAAACGCAGGTGATCGGCGAACACAACGAACGACCAATCACACGACTCGATATCAGTTCTTTGGAAGAATGAATGCAGAAAGTTTTTTCGTGCAGAGAATAAGTTTAGGGGGGAATCTGTAGGAGAAAGTGCAGGGACTGATCTGCTATTTATAATAAATGAAGGTGTGCCTTCTAGCAGTTGGGCGGTTTTGAACCGTGGTTTGGATTTAAATCGCAGATTCTGGAAAACTTTTCGGTCAAACCAAATCGGCCGGGTAGCAAAAGAATTGAATCAAATCAAATCTTTTGAATGAATCCGAACCTGAGGCCGAGGCGAGGCGACGACGCAAGGGCCCATCACCACCTCAACCTTTTTACCAACCTTAGTGGACTTGAATTCTTATATTTAGCTCCACTTTCCCATCAATGTGGTATTCAACACCACTTAGCTCATTCCTTCATTCACACGTCAAATCCCCAACACAATTGTCATTGTCACGAGAATCAGACTCACTGCTAGTACTAACCAGATCTTTAACCAATTTACATTTAAGTGATAAAATTTAATATTTAATAAAAAAATTAAAAAAAGCTAGATATAATATTTTATCATAAAAAATTAGGCGTAGGTTAATCCTGTGTAAAAAACCTTAATTGTTCATAAAATGACAGGTGAATGAGATTTTAATAAGGCGGGAAAGAGTCAATGTTTAAGGTAAGGGCAACCCGAGCGAGCGAGCGACAGTCCTTATCCGTAAGCTGCCGGTAGAATTCCCTGGTAAATTTTGGATTATATACATATGTATGTAATAGGTAAAAGATTTTTAATGTGTATGCCATTTGCACATGGACGCATCTCATATATGAAAGTTTTGATTAGTTTAATAAGAACTCGTGAACCTTATATAGAACTTGATACAAAGATCACGTTACACACTTATATGTACATGTGTACTCTCCTCATACATATATCTTTGAATAGTTTCGAGGACTAAACTACAAAAAAAATGCGCTAGTTGGCACGAATCCATCGTCGCAAATCACAAAGCGATGGTCGACAACTTGTTTGGCGCGGAAAAGTCACCCACTATAATGGTTTGTCGTGGAAACTACATAACTATCTGGGACTAATGTTTTCCGCGACAGCCTATGATGCAGCAATCTTTTATCTTACGCGACAACCGCTTATCCCATTTGTTTAACTCTTCCTCTTCTTCCTTCTTAACTTATCAAACTAAATATACACACTCTTAAAACCCTACTTTTATGTAGAGGAAAATATGAGTTCCTGCCTTTAGAAGTGAAGCAAAAAGAAGCAGCAAAGCTCATATCTTTCGCTAGCAACAAATGATCATGATAACCACCACCACCATCAAATCTAGTAGCAGAGCTTTGAATCTCCTCCTTTCTACCAGATCTTCAACTTGACAATGTGGAAACCCTTCGTTGGCCCACCGACAACAAATCATCCTCTACAACTAATATGCGACGACGATTGTTATCACATATGGAATATCTGTAGTAACCCTAGTTGAAAATATTCATTGCAAGCATATCCGCGATAGAGCATCCATCTAGGACGACGGGCGCTGAATTTAGTAGTATTTTTCGCCCAATTTTAGGTGAATTCTCCCAGAACTGGGACGAAATTACCAACAAACTGGGTGAATTCGCCCAGACTAAGTGGCAATCAAGGCAAACCAAGAAGCGGCCGTAAATCAAAGTTGATATTCATAATTTCTTTAGCTAAGTATAACCCAATTTTTAACAATTACAAAATGATCACTAGTCTATATAATTTATAAAATAATCATTGAAGTTTGAATTTCAATAATGAGTTTGATCGTGCTACTGTAATCGTAACTAAATTCAATTCAATCCTTACTCACGAGCTTGTCGCTGATTAATTCTTTAACAAGTTAACGAGCCAAACTCAATGAGTTGACGAATTATGCGAGTTCGCCCATCGAGCTGAATCGGGTAGACTCAAACTTGCTTATTATTGAAATTAAAAAAACTTGCTCATTCATTTATTATGAAATGAACTTTGATTTACTGATGCTTCTTGCTTTGCCTTAATTGCCACTTAGTCGGGCGAATTCACCCAGTTTGTGGGCTAATTCGCCCAGAAATTGGACGAAAATATTACTTTTGTACATAGTTTGAAACGTATTTATTTGTGTAAATAGTTTAATTTTATTTATTATTTAGTGAAAAGGTCATGTAGTCTTGTACAGGTTATGAATTCTTGAGTCTATAAATAAAGCTCTACATTGTAACTTAAGACACAGTAATAAGAAGCACATCTCTCTCACACTTTTTCTTGTTCTCTCTTGCCTTTAGTTTTCTAACACGTTATCAGCACGAGCTCTGTCTTCTGAAGATTCTGAAGTTGATACTTTATAAGTGTCTTTGCTCCAATCAAAGATATAAATATCTTGTCTATTTTAGTTACATTTCTTATAAAAACTTCTTACATTTTGATGTTGTCCATGCAATTTTTTATATCACATCTTCAGTTTTTATACATAATATTGTTCACAAACCATTTTTAAATTCACATACGTTATTCTACTATACTGTTCATATTCTTCACACATAATATATTGCTCATCTGTTGTTACAATAATGTTATCTTCTATACTGTATAATGTCATAACATGTTGAAAATTGAATTTTGGTCATATGTTGTTAACTTGATATCCATGCAATATTATTGTTGTAAGACGTATGTTTCATATATTGTTGTTGTTGTTCATATATGGGTTGATAAGCCTATTTAGTACCTTACGTTTGAGTTATTAACAAATTAGTACCCACCGTTTACAAAATAATTTATGAATGTCGTTCGTATGAAAATTTAACACATCCATCCGAAATGACAATTCCATCCAATTTTTTCCGTTAAATTGCGACATCACAGATCCTATTTGGATTAAAACGCTGATGTGTATATCCATGTCAGTTGAGCCTGGTCCATTAATTAAAAATTAAAATCCCTCCCCCTTTCCTTCTCTTGGTTAGTTATTAGTTAGGTTCGATTCAGATTCTCCGGCTTGCTCAACTGACCAAGCGAGTCAGGAATCAGAACTTCAAGGTTACAATCTGCCATCCAGAACTAATAGAGATTCGTCAAATTACTAAGCTTGCTTACCAACGAACCAACAAGGTAAGGAGCATCTTCAACATTTGATGTTCCACTGCCTCAACCGTGTCTTCATCGCCGTCTGAGGATTTTCACAACCAAACACAATCCAATCCAATTATGAATTACGAATTTAATAGCAGATTGAGAAAGAGAGAGAGACAGAAATTGCTAAGGGGATTGTTTATGTGATATATCCACGTCAGCGGTTTAATCCAAATAGGATGCTTGATATGGCAATTTAACGGCAAAATTGGATGGAATCACCATTTTGGATGAACGTGTTAGATTTTCATACGAAAGACACTCGCAAGTTATTTTTTATACAATGGGTACTGATTTGTTAATACCCAAAACGTAAGGTACTGAATGAGCTTATTAGCCTTCATATATGGGTATTGGGGTTTTTAGTTTGTTTTTAATGTTTGAATTTAAACTTTTTTAAAAATTTAATGTATTATTATTATTGATACTATTATTAAATTGGATTTTTGTCGTTATTATTATTTAAAATAAAATTACCGTTTTCCAAATTTAATATATTAATTATCCAAATTTAATATATTAAAGGCACAATAATATTTTTTTTTGTTATTTTTGCTAATTAGTATATTAATACTATATGATCTAATTTTATTTATTTATGTTTATTGTTCCAGACTAGTCGTCTGGCCCATAGATGTCGAGGGCCCAAATCGCTTGGTCCTTATCAGTGTGGGTACCTCGTAAGCAAAGGGGAAGTAGTAGTGAGTTCGGAATTAATCGGGCGATTATAGGAATAATAGGGAGGTGAACGAAATAACGTACCGCAGAATGTTGGTCCGCTGGGTAAAAGAGTGTCCCCTTCTTCAGAGGGGTCGAGCTGTATTTATAGCTCTAACCTCCTTTCTTGGTCGCCAAAGATCAATCCCTGTCGTCCATGTCGATCTTTGGGATGATGCCACATGTCCTTGTGTCGCTCGAAGCCTAAAGTCAATAGGGCCATCGGTAGTGGGCTTCATGATGTCCTTGTTGGGTCGTTGTCTTTAATCGCTCGAGGGCCAAGTCAATGATCGCATAAATAGTTGATTGTCCTCTGATGACACTCGATTTGACGTGATTATCAGCCTCATTTAAGCAACATTTCTTGTCTTAAGACATGGTTTTTAGGGCAGAATAGCGAATATTCACTCAACTGCTCTATCTCATGCCATTTGTGTTACTTTGGCCCGTTTCGGGTCTATTTGATGGTTTTCTAGTATTTTCGTGATAGCACAGGTTTTTGCCGTCAAATAATGTAACCAGGGACGTGTCTAAGGCATTGGAACCTCGAGGAATCGCACCGGAATCGATCCAAGGAGTCAATCAAGTCAACACAAATCCTGCCCAGTTTTACAAAGGAGATTTCAGCGAAAAGTCCCTGAGTTTTCGCCGAAAACTCAAGAAGAAACCGTTGGAGCTTACAAGAAGAAGTTTTTGGCGAGAAGTTAAAGTTCTCGCCGAAAACTCTGAATGAAATCGACACAGGAGAAAAAAGCCGAATCGGTCAGCCTTTTTCAAGGAAGTTTTCGGCGAAAACTTCTTAAGTTTTCGCCAAAAACTATTGACCTAATCCGACGAGGAAAGGTTAAGTATAAATACAAAACCGGCGGCTCAAAAGGAGGGGAGGAGACTTTGGATACTTCAAAAATCATATACTTTTCAAAATAGAGCTTATCACAAGTTCTAGACCGAAGAAGTTCGAGAGAGAAGAGTGGAAGAGTTCGAAGAGCCAGGAAGAGATCGTGACGCCATCCCTTCACTTCGGAGACTCGGAGCTAGGAGTGAAGATTACCGGAGAGCGGAGCTTTGCCAGAGTCGTCTTAATTAGGTTTTACAGTTCTCATCTGTTCTTCCTTTTCATGATGAACTTTGTTTCTGTCTTTGTTTCTGCTGTTATGAACATGAGTAGCTAAACTCGTAGAGCTTAAACTATATGAACCCTAAGTGACCCAAGGCTTTAAAGCGGTCACGGTTCGACGGTGATTAGATTCAAAGTTCTATCAGTTTCTCTTGCATGTTTGATTTGTTCTTCGTTGTTTGTGTTTCTTCTCTGGCTTGATCACCTAAATTAGATTCTTGTTAAGCTGAGGATAGAAGCGAACGCTCGCCTCACTTTAAAACACCAAATCAACAATTAACCTATTCATTGGAGTGTGCCTTTCGTAGAAACCAGTTAGGGTTAATCCGCTTCAAGAGTAACTCATAAATCGTTAGTAATTCCACCAGTTAGTTTAGTCGTCCAAAAAGCGACGTACTCGGGCGGCTAATTAATCTTGCTAGCTAGATCAGATAGAGCGAACGTTTGCTAGTCTTAAACCTAAGGGTCCGGAGTTATGGTGGTGTCTTAGAATTCAAATCCGCTGGTCTGTTGATTGCCAATGGTTTGGTGATCTAAGGGGGATTCGAAGTCTAAGCTTGTCTGTTGTCTTTGTTAAGTCAACCAATCTTTCAATCTATCTTTCAATTTAGTTTTTAATTTACCTGCATTTCTAGAATAGAAGTCATGGAACTCACACCACGCACAACGTGTTAAACTTGAGTAATCTGCCTTTACATTTGAGTAGACGATTATTAGAAGACCCGTGGAATACGATCTGCTTAGCTTCTAGCTTAGTAGTTATTTGATTGCACGTACAACAATGTTCATCATCCTCTCACGGGCCTTTTTGGTGGTCTACTCCGAAGCCCATAATTGCTGGGCCTAGGGCCTATCAATTGCCCCTAAGCCCTTAGCTAAGCTCTTGCTTGGTGAGGGCTTAACAATCGCCCAAACCTAGTTCCAACAATTGCCCTTAGCTAAACTCCTTGCTTAGGTGAGGGCTTAATAATCGCCCAATCTTTTTTAGCTAAGCTCTTTCTCTTGGAAAAGGGGTCTGGCGATTGCCAAGAAGAATCTTCTAATAGTCTCCAAATGGTAATCGCCTGGTAGTGCTTGGCTTTTTTCACATGGTCACGTGCCACCACCTGCTGTGTCACGCGCCCGTTTGTCACACAGGGCATTCCTATAACTTCCTCTAACGAAGCATGCTAGAGAAGCTGGGGAAAACACTTCCCAAGGATTCATTATAGGTAGTCACGACACGCCTGCCGCGCGTAGGCTGTTTAATCCACCGCGCGTTGAACCAATCACATGCAACCAAGAGACGGTTTGCCTCCTCTATCTTCCAGATCCTTCCTTCAACTGCTATTATTCTCCTTCTATTTCTTTTTACGCTCTCTACAATTTTTTTGCTTCCCTTGCCTCTCTACAAATTACTGCTCCCGCTCTTCCTTACAATTCTTCTCCCTTCACCGGCGTCACTTCCTTCATCTTCCTTACCACATCTTCCAGTCATGGCCGACGCTCCTCACCGTCTTCCTGGTATGTCATTTCTCCTCCCTTTTCCCCTACTTTTCATCCAGCCTTCCTTCTTTGTAAACTATCCTTCTCCTCCTTCTCTCGCCATGAGCTCTTCCGCCGATAGCCAAAATCAGGAATATTCCTACGAGTTAGGCTCCGACCCTTCATCTTCTTCCACCTCTATCACCATCTCAGATGACATAGTGACCCAACCTCTCAGAATCCAAGCCAACCGCCAACCTTCTACTCCCTTAGTCGACAAGGAGGATAATCAAGATGAGACTGAGCCTACCTTATCTTTCTGGGGGTCTTACCAAGTAGGCTTCTCTAAGGCTTTTCATAGATTCGAAATAAGTCATGATGCTTTCGCTAGAAACGACGACTACGTTGTCCACGAGTGGCGATATATGTGACAGGGAGCCTCTTGTGATGAATGTCGAGTTATAAGGCCTAGCTATTTTCCCTCCGGCACTGTTACTAGGATCGCCAAAGTATATCCAATCGCCCAGCTTCCCTCTGAGTAGGAGTTCGTCGTCGCTTCGCGACTATCGACTATCATAAAATGCCCTCCAAGGTGGCACGGGGTATGGACGGAGTCATTCAGCAATGGGCTTCGCCTTCCTCTCTCACCCTTTGTTTTCTCTCTACTGGAGTGCCTGGGGGATTCCTTGGGCGCTTGCAATGTTGTGTCATGGTCTATGGTCACCGCCTTTGAGTGTACCTGCGCCTGCATGATGATCGCCCCCACTTTGTGACTATTCCTCATTCTATACAACGCGGAGGTGACGACTAATGGCCTAAGCTTTACCCGACGGAAAGAGCACCCAAAAGAGGGGGTCCGTCATTTTTCCAAACCTCACCCAACTTGGTATCACTCATTCTTTTACTTCAAACCCCGTGATTCAGATCGCTCTTGGACCGATCTGCTGCCATCCTCCTATTACTCTAGCGATGCGAATCGCTTTAACATCACCATCAGTCCTACCGAGCAAGAGATCGCTGAGACAAAATAGATTCTGCTCGAATGCCACGACTTGGCTACCCGCTCTGGGGTTATCACCTCCCATGAAGGAATCCGGGGAGGTACTACATTGGTTCGGGTAGAAATGTTTATTCCTGCCTACCCCCCATCGCTTACTAATCCTTTTGTTTTTCTTCTCCAGGCGTTATGAACTTGTCTGGCTGCTTGATAAATACCACTACTCACGGTGTTGTCGCTGATACTCGCCCTCAGCCCATAGGCGGCCTGCCTCTTGTTCCCCCAGTCGCCAAGGAGAAGAAATCCTCCAAGCGGCGCTCTGAGAAGTCGAAGAAGACTTCTTCAACTCCTACTGACGAATCTCAGAGGAAGCAAAAGTCCTCTGGCGAGGGGGACACCACCGAGGCTGCGAAAAAAGAGAAAATCATGGACTTCCTCCAGCAAAAAATCATAGGGAGAATCCTCTGGCGATCCGAAGGTGCCTCCCCCCGAGCCTCTCATTCACATTCACGAGTCGCCGGTACAGCAGCAGGAACAGGAGGATAATGAGGATGACTTGTCGGTGCGAGCACTGCTTGATCAAGCTGCTCGCGATAATGCCCATGCTCCTATGCCAACACCACCGTCATTCCTCCAGCACCTCCTTCTCCACAACCACAAACGGGCCCTGAACAACCGGAGCCCATCCCTGAGAAGGGAGGTCGCGCCATAGACCTTCCTCACGACTTATCAAGGCCGTTATCGCCGCACCCGGCTGTCTGAGCGTGCTAAAGCCGTCTTCTTGGTGCCGATTTCAGAGGGCCGCGAAAATGAGGGTCCTTTTCGGCTACTCTACTTTTCTCTAGCCCATCCCGATTCTTCCCATATGTCACCAGGGATGGCCAGTAACTTCGTGGAGGAGTATGCCCGCGGTGTCTTCCATGACCAAACCGCTCTGGGACAGAGCTCCGAACTGATGGAGCTTCATGGCTCGACTTCTTACCGACTCCTTCAAGTATATGCTTGCCTGGTTCGCTTGCCCTCAATCATGCAATTTTGATACATGCTTTTTATTATTATTATTGTATATACTTTTGACGTTTGTCACGCTGTAGGCTGTCACGGAGCTGGGCGATTTGGCTGCTGCTTGTAAGAGTAGTAAGAAGGAGAATGAGAACCTAAAAAGAAGGTGAGCGATCTACGCCGCAACCTTACCCGTTTATACAACGAGGAGCAGGTGTGTGATTTCTTGTCCATTTCTAAATCATCCTTTTTATTGCCATGTGTTTGAGTTTGTCATCCTTATTATCTACTTATGCTCACATGGTCGCGCCGACTCGCTGGGGGTAAGTGCTAAGATGAACCGAAAAATGTGGAGGAGGCTATGACTCGCGTGGCTGAGCTGGAAGTGATGGAGGCCACCCTTAAGGGCGAGACGGATCGCCTGAAGGTTGAGCTTGGGGCTGCCAAAGAAAGCATTACCAAGCTCGAGTCTGACCTCGCTCAAGCTCACTCTGAGACCGCTGAGGGAAAAGTTACGATCGCTGCAAAGAGTTGCTGAACGACTCCCTTGCTACACAAGAGGTCGCTAAACGATCTCTTGTCCGAGCAACACTCGCTGTACGACCAGGAGGTCGACTACTGCAACCGCACCCTTGGTGAGAGTATGCGGGTGGTCATGCGTAGCTACCTCAAGGAGTTCCACAAATTCAGTCCCACCCGGCACTGGCCCACATGTCGGGTGTTCCGATTCGGACTCTGTGGCCTCCATCGCTAATAACGATGAATTTCCAGATCATGCTTACTTAGATGAGGACGGGGCCTTTCGGGACGCCAATCACCTAATGTGTGAAATCATTGCTGAGGAGGAAGGCTACATCGTGGCGGTGCGCCGGAGGCATGGGCTACCTGACCTAGCGTCCGAGACTTTTGATCGAGAGGTGTTCCTTCCTCCTAACCATGGTCCTAGCTCAACACCCCCTCCGACCAATGAGGCCTCAACCTCAAATTTGGCACCTCCGAAATTCGCTCCTCATCTCAAATCAGTGGTTGTGACCCTCACACGTCCTAACCCTGAATCAGGCGATTAAAGGAAGGAGCCCTCGACTCAGTGACCTGGAGATTTTGGGAACCTAGTACTTGCCTTGTGATGTTGTTGTGAATTTCTTCCTTTTCTCTCTTTTTTTTTATTCAATGAGCAGGCCATTTTGGTCGGGCGACTTCTCTGTATTTGTAACAGACGGATTTATTTACTTCATCTTGAGTTCCTCACCATAGATTCACTCTCCGTAGCATTCATGATTTAACTGTCATTTCTTTATATTAGTACCTCATGTCTCTGGGTCTTGTGAATGAATATTATAGTCGTTGATCTTGACTTAGTGCTTTCTTTTGAATCTGTAGGTCTTACTTAGTGATTTTAACGCCATAGGTCTTTCTTAGCGATATTGAACTTAGCGATCTTAACGCCCATGGGTCTTACTTAGCAATTTTTATGCCCGTAGGTCTTACTTATCGATTTTTATGCCTGTAGGTCTTACTTAGCAATTTTTATGCTCGTAGGTCTTACTTAGCGATTTTGATGCCCGTAGGTCTTACTTAGCGATTTTGATGCCCGTAGGTCTTACTTATCGATTTTAATGCCAGTGGGTCTTACTCAGTGCATATAGTGAATATATGCGCAAAATTATGTTCAACGATAGCTGCTATCAGACATTTTTATTTCTCTTTGACTCATCATAAATTTTTTTGACCGTATGGCCTTACAAAGGAAAATTTACTCAATCGTAGTATCAACGTAGGTGCATAGAGTTTCATGGTTTTGAAATCTTTGTTCCGTCCATCTCTGCTAGCTTGAAAGTATTGGCGCCAACCACCCTTCGGATTCTGTATGGACCCTCCCAATCAGGATTTAGCTTGGCTGCACCAATAACTGATCGAAAGATTTTTCTTAAAACCAAGTCATTAACTGCTATGTGATGCGGACTGAGCTTCATATTGTATCGCCTAGCGAGTTACTCCTTTTCAGCGATTAGCCGTAGCTGCGCCTTCTCCCTCCTTTCTTCTATCATGTCCACATTATGCATTAACTTCTATTCATTCACCTCATCTTTATAAGTTTGGATTCGAATGGAGAGAATAGATATTTCCACTAGGAGTACTGCCTCTGTCGAATACGTTAGTGTGTACGGATTTTCTCCTATGGCTATCTTGTAGGCCGTTCTGTGAGCCCATAATACGTGACCTAGCTCATCAACCCAAGTTCCTTTGCATCCTTCCACCCTCTTCTTTAGTCCTTGAAGGATAAGCTTGTTAGTCGCCTCCGCTTGCCCATTAGCTTGTGGGTAGGCGACTGAGGCGAACTTTAGGTTTATTTTCAAGTCGTCGCAAAATTCCTTGAAAATGTGGCAGTCAAACTGAGTGTCGTGATCACATAAAATACTTTGTGGAATTCCAAACCTTGTGACGATACACTTAAATGCAAACTTATGTATTTGTCTGGTTGTGATGCTGGCGACTGCTTCAGCCTCTATCCATTTTGTAAAATAGTCCACCGTAACTATGAGATATTTTCTCTTCCTAAATGCTTCAGGAAATGGTCCCAAGATGTCCATCCCCCATCTCGCGAATGGCCACATACTAACTATGGCTTGGAGTGTTGCAGCTGGCAGCTTGTGGTAGTTGGCAAATTCTTGGCACTTGTGGCATTCCTTCACCAAATCGCCTGCCTCTTTCCTCATTGTTGGCCAATAGAAGCCTTGTTAAATCAAGTTCCTTTCTAGACTCCTAGCGCCCAAATGGGTGCCGCATGCACTTCTTCTAAAGCCCATTCAACATCTTCCACGCTGAGGCACCTTAAATAGGGACCCATTGCAGATTTTCTGTATAGTTCCCCGCCTAGCAAGATGCACCTACCTGCTCGTCTTCGCAGCTTAGTCACCTCATTCTGGTCATCCGGCACTTGATCAGTTTCTAGAAAATGAATGATAGGGGATCGTCAATCGCTTGGGGCCCTGGTCTGAGTGATTTGTAGGCATTGCTTTGCTTTTACTTCCTTCTCTACTGTAACCATTCTCCCTTCTTCAAAATCTATCATTGTTGCGAGCTTGGAGAGCGCGTCAGCATGACTATTTTCTTCTCGTGCGATCTGCTTAATGCTTACTTTCTTGAACTCAGATATGATTAGTTTGATTTCATCGAAGTACGAGAGGAGCGATTCTTCCTTAACCTCAAAGCTTCCATTCAACTGATTGACCACAATCGCTGAGTCCAAAAACACTTTGATGCTAGTAACCCCATACTCTTAGCGATTCGTAGCCCCACTTCCATGGCTTCATACTCTGCTGCATTGTGGTTCTGTTGGACGAAAATCGTAGGACAACCTCGTGGAGGACTCCCCCAGGCGACTTTAGAACAATCCATGCACCCGTGTCGTTTTTTCTTGAAGCTCTATCCGTGAACAACATCCACTCTTCCCCCTCTTCTGTTTCTTCCTAAACGGCTCCTTCCACAACAAAGTCCGCCAGTACTTGTGCTTTAATCGCCATTCTGGACTAATACCTTATGTCATATTCGCTTAGCTCTATAGCCCATTTTTCCAATCGTTTTGCCACACTCTTGGATCATAATGCATTTTTGATTGGTAAATTCGTGCGAACATGAACGGTGTGTGCCTGAAAGTAGGGTCTCAACTTTCTTGCCGTTCATACTATTGCATATGCCATTTTCTCAATCGCTGGATATTCGCTCAATGTTTTGCTCGTGTAGAAGATAGGATATTCACTTCTGTCCTCCCGACGAATGAGAACGGCTCTAACTGCTTTAGGGGATATTACAATGTACAAAAATATATCTTCATTTAGCTTGGGTGACGCTAGTACAGGTGGTGTAACCAAAAACTTTTTCAACTCTTCGAATGCTTTCTTACACTTGCCGTCCCACGTGAATTTGGACGTATTCTTGAGAGTCACATAGAATGGCGCACATCAATTGGCGATCCGTGGGATGAAGCGATTAATCACCGTGAGTCGCCCAGATAACACTTGAACTTCCTTCACCATTTTTGGAGGGGTCATGGATGTTATCGCCGCAGCCTGAGATTGGTTAGCCTCAGTTCTCTCCTTGTTATGAGATATCCTAAGAACTTCCCTGATGTCGCTCCAAAAACGTACTTGAGTGGATTGAGCCTTAAAGAATATTGCTGTAGCGTGTCAAAAGTTTTCCTTAAATTGCTTAGATGGCTATCCGACTTTTTGCTTTTAACCAGCAGATCGTCCACATACGCTTCCAGGTTTCTTCCGATCTGCTTTGGAAAAACCGTGTCGATCATCCTCTGATAAGTGGCCCATGCGTTTTTTAGACCAAAAGACATCACTCTGTAATAGTAATTCGTCGTAGGTATCATGAATGTTGTTTTCTCCAGGTCCTCACTATTCGAAGGAATCTGATGATATCCTGAAAAAATATCTAAAAAATACGGCATATCATTGTTAGTCGTTGCGTCAACCAACTGCTCGATATTTGGTAGCGGGTATGGGTCTTTTGGACAAACGTCATTTAGGTTTGTGAAGTCCACACACATTCGCCATGATCTTGACGACTTCTTGACCAAGACCATGTTTGCTAACCACTCTGGATACCTAACCTCCTTGATAAATCCTTCTTTTAAGAGTTTGTCTACCTCCACCGCTACCCCTTGTTGTCTTTCTTGAAAAATGCTTCGCCTCTTCTGTTGGACAGGGCGACTCCCCGGTTCAATCGCTAGACAGTGTTTGATGACTTCTAGGGTGATTCCGGGCATGTCACTGGGTGACCAGGCGAATAGATGTGAAAATTCTCTTATTAGCTGGACCAACTCGTCTTGCTTTTCTTTGTCCAGGTATGATGATATTCGGATCATCTTCGTTGGGTCTTCTTCCCACAAAGGTATTGGAATATCTGATTCCGCTAGAGTTAATCACTCTCCACTGCTATCCGTCTCCAAGCTAATATTGTAGCACGTGCTCTTTGTTGCCGCCCTGTAACATTTTCTAGCTATCTCAGGGTGCCACCAAGCAATTCCTACTCCCTCTTCCGTGGTGAATTTTAAAACTTGATGTACTAGGAGCGATCTATTTAATGGGAACCGTGTGTCCTAAGAACCTTGAGATGGTTGTTTTTATTTGCCTTAACAAGCTAGCGAGTAGGTCCATTTGCTTGTACAGATCCCAAAAGATAATGTCCGCCGAGCTTCCTTCATTAACCATTACATGCTTAATCCGACTGTTATGCGTAAAAACTTGGATCACCATCGCTTCTAGGCTCGGTCCTCCGACTCTGACCATGTCTTCTTCGGTAAAACCGACAATTGGGTGAGTCACTTGTTCAATCATCATCACTTCACGTATCTCTTCTTTGTTGACTTTCTCCTCCGAAAATAGTTTGATATACCTTGTTTACCTCCGGCTGCAATTTTTTCTTTGCTCCTTCATCACCCTGCTTTTCCTGCAATCGGACGAACACTCCTCCTTTCTTTTCCTGGGACTCTTCCTTTCCTTGTTGTTCCTTCTCTAGACTTTTATCCCTTCGCCTAGAGTTAAGAATAAAGTCCGTGAGTCGACCCTCATTGATCCATCGCTCAATTTCATTTTTCAGCTCCCTACATTCCTCAGTTGTGTGCGCATGGAAATCACAGAATTTCCGCAACTTCTTTGGTCAGGAGGAGTCTTCAAGGGCTCTAGCCACTGTATGTGATGACCCTTATGATGCATGTACAAAATATCTTTCATCTAGATTCATTGAGGGGGGTGTAATCTGGCCTTTCCCCCTAAATCCTCTTCTATCTTCTTGGTATCCTCTACTTTCTGGCGATCTCTCTACCCTTCTCCACCTGGACTGTCTATCTGTTTGCTTACTCTCCTGCTTCTCCGCTTTTACCACCTTTCCTTCTATAGGCTCTGCCAACTGTTCCTCGATCAAAATAATTTTGTGCACCCTTGCCTCTAGTCCGACAGTGATATTGGAGATGTGTTTGCCAACGATTCATGCAGTCTGCTGTTGTGAGTCACTTGGAACAAGCTTGTTGCCGCGATTTCGTGGTCCACATTCCTGATAGACTGTACTACCCATGTCCATTTGTCAATGAACTCTTTGAGCGATTCATTTGCACCCTGCCTCAAGTTCACCAAGACTTGCAATGGAACCGTCCGACTCCTTTTACTCTCATATTATTGTGAGAAGATCATGGTGAATCCTTCCCACGAAGTGATGATACTCTCCGGGAGGTTCATGTACCATTCTTTTGATCTTCCTCCCAAGGTCCCTAGAAAAGCTCTACAATACGCTGCATCACTCGCCTGTTGCATCTGCATGGCAATCTGAAACGTTTGAAGGTGATCATCAGGGTCGGTTGTCTCCAGGTACTTGTCCATATTAGGCGGAACTAATCCTGTTGGTAGCTTTTCAGCGAAAATTGCTCGTGCGAGCGGCTGTCGAACAGCTAACTGAGTAGTTCCCCCCTGAGTCGTCAGGCGGAACTACTGAAGCACTTCATTGGCAGCTTCCTGAGCATGTGGTCTATTTTCTGGTGGTGGAGGGGGAGCTTTTGCTTTTTGGCCGATTATCGTTCTCAGCAACTGAGTTAGCTCTAGGTTTTGACGCTCCAGGACTTGGAATCACTGCTCGAGCATATGATAAGCCTCTTCCACCGGATCTTCTTCTTCCAGCTGCCTTTCTAGTCGAACTCAAGTCTGAGATTCTGAGTTGGTATGCGTGGTGTGCACATGTACGTGTTCCAACTCGTTCCCATATTCCTTGTGATCTTCGGAATCACCTGAGTGGTGGGGAGATTCATATGCTTGAGAGGTGTTATTCCATCTTTTGCTACCCCATGATGAGTGGATGCCTCTCTTGGATTCATTAGCCCTTCCGAGAGTATGAATCACCTACTTCTTCCCCTATCTGGCGTGCCAATTGTTCCAGACTAGTCGTCTGGCCCAATAGATGTCGAATGCCCAAATCGCTTGGTCCTTATCAGTGTGGGTACCTCGTAAGAAAAGGGGGAAGTAGTAGTGAGTTCAGGGGGTAATCGGGCGATTATAGGAATAGTAGGGAGGTGAACGGAATAACGTATCGCGGAGTGTTGGTCCGCTTGGTAAAAGAGTATCTCATTCTTCAGAGGGGTCGGGGTTGTATTTATAACTCCAAACCCCTTTCTTGGTCGCCAAGGATCAATCCCAGCCTTCCATGTCGGCCTTTGGGATGATGCCACGTGTCCTTGTGTCGCTCGAACCCTAAAGCTAATACGGCCATCGGTAGTGGGCTTCATGATCTCCTTGTTGGGCTGTTGTCCTTAATCGCCTATGGGTTGAGTCAACAATCGCCTAAATAGTTGACTATCCTCTCGCGGGCCTTTCTGGTGGTCTACTCCGAAGCCCATAATCGCCGGTCCTAGAGCCTATCATTTATACACTACAACAGAACGGGGATTTTGTCACAGGCAAAAACTTGTTTGTCGCAGGCGGGCATGTGACAAAGCACGACGTTTGTCGCAGGCGTGCATTTTTGTCTGCGACAAAATGAGCTGCGACAAAGCGCATTTTGTCGCAGGCTTTGTCTGCGACAAAGTTTGTCACAGACGCTCGTTTGTCGCAGGCCGCCTGCGACAAACGTTTGTCGCAGACAGCCTGCGACAAACGAGCGTCTGTGACAAATTTTGTCGCAGACACATCGTCATAGCATGGCTGATGAACAGGCTCCTGACCTATTACCGATTGATCCCGTCTTCTGTAACTCATTTCGATCCCCGATTCTAAATAGCTCATGAAATTCTCTGGTGGTTTGGGTTCAAAATTATGATTATGGAACGTAGGAAAGCTGTTTTCGTTGACAATGATCTGGGTTCTTTCCCATGTTGAACAAATTGGAAATAGTAGATATGAACAAGATTGCTAAACATTAAAGCTTAAAGCTTCAGATTCTTATAAACAGAAAATCTAACTAATGAAACTCTTACAGCAACAGAAAAACATAAACAAAGAGGAATACATTCAAACCCAGAAACATTCAAGGATGAACACTAAACATACATCAAAAGATATCTATGAAGATTTCTGCTTTGACAACCTCGATGAACTCCTAACACTACTGATAACATCTCCAGCTTTCCTCAATCTCTTCCTTTCAGAACCCTCAACAACATTCATCACTGATGTTTGCTGGTGTAGCTAGAGATGAGAAATTGAAAATTGAAAAGGATGCAGCAGATATCTTCCGTTCGTTGTAGCTGTAACTGAGAGCAAAGACAGCAGGGATCGGAAAACATAAGAGGAGGAACCAGCAGCCCGTCAGAGGAAGGAGAGACACGCCGGAGAAGGAGGAGGAGGCAGTTCGTCAGAGGAAATTGAGAGAAAATTAGAGAGAAAATTTTAGATAAACGTCCGGAATTGATCTCTCAGTGGCGAAGAAGTAGGGTCATTCTATTCTAATCTTTGTCGCATGCAGGGGCAGCTGGCTTTGTCGCAGACTGGGCTTTGTCGCAGGCGGCCTGCGACAAAGATGTCACAGACAGCCGCTTGCCTGCGACAAACCGTTCCGCCTGCGACAGGCTTTGTCACAGGCCGAATCTTTTGTCGCAGATGGCCTGTGACAAATTAATTATTCTGTTGTAGTGATAGTATCTCAAACCTTACTAAACTCGACTTCGTGGCCCTTGATGTCACTGAAAATAATTATCTATCATGGGTGTTGGATGCTAAAATTCATTTACAACCAAATGCTCTTGGAGAAACGATCAAAGATAGTAATGAAGCATCTGATCAAGACAAAGCAAAAGCTTTGATCTTTATTCTCCATCACCTTAGTGAAGGGCTGAAAAATGAATACCTCACCATAAAAGACCATCTTACCTTATGGAACAGTTTGAAAGAGAGGTACGACCACCAAAAAATGGTGATTCTCCCAAGAGCTCTCGATAATTGGGTCCATTTGCGCCCACAAGATTTGAAATCCGTGAGTGAGTACAATTCTATGCTATTTAAAATTGTCTCACAGTATCGTCCGTGTGGAGAAAATATAACGGATAAAGAGATGCTTGAAAAAATATTCTCCACTTTCCATGCATCTAACTTGGTTCTACAACAATAATATAATATCGTGAAAAAGACTTTAGCAAATATTCACAATTGATCTCTTGCCTTATGGTTGTTGAGCAAAACAATCTTACTAAAGAATCACCAATCTCGACCAACCGGTACTGCTTCATTTCTGGAAGTGAATGTAACGTTGAAGGATATTGTGGTCGTGGTCGTAATAATAGGCGTAACTGTAACATTGGTTGTGGTGTGGTCGTGGATGTGGTTATGGTAATAATTTTAATATTTCCTATTGTGGGACTAGCAATCAACATCATCAAAACATGTGTACTAGATTTGGTGGAAATCATTGGACTCGTATTTGTCGTACACCAAAGCACCTTGTCAATTTATACCAAGACTCAAAAAGAGGAAAGAATATCAAAACAAATTTGGCTATTGAAGAAGGTGCAGGACTCGTATTTGTCGTACACCAAATCACCTTGTCAATTTATACCAAGACTTAAAAAGAGGAAAGAAAATCAAAATAAATTTGGCTATTGAAGAAGGTGCATGACTCATATTTGTCGTACACCAAAACACCTTGTCAATTTATACCAAGACTCAAAAAGAGGAAAGAAGATTAAAACAAATTTGGATATTGAAGAAGGTGCTATTTGACAAGATAATGTTATCATAATGCAATTATTTGGTTATTATTCTTTCATTTATTCTCTCATAGGATAATCTATGTTGCAGTGGCGAAGATAAGGGGGGTCTACCCTGGGCCTGGGCCCAGGGTCCCCTCGACCCAAATAGCTAAAATCTATGTATTTTCGGTACAAAAATATATTCGGCACATTGTATTTTATGTATTGGGCCCAGGGTCTTTTACAATCCTGGCTTCGCCACTGCTATGTTGATTATAGTTTCCTTCTTGTATACAACTACTGTAACAATATTCTTCTATAAATATAATGCCACAAGGCCATTATTGGCATGTGAGCCTTCCTCTCTTTATTCTTGTCCATTACTACTCATTTGGATGTTGCTAATTTCTTTGTGAACCCTGAAGGAAATTTTGATAGTGATGAAAATGTTCAAAAAATAATATTGGGATTTTCTTGTTGATTTTGGTGTCTTGATGTTTACACCTGAATATTTTCTATTTTGTTTGTTCCAAATATTTCCTTACATGAAGTTTTATTTTGATATTAAATAAACAAGTTTTTTATTATACAAAAATGCATATTGAAGATGCATTATATTCTACAAAATCTTGTAGAAACTTATTGAGTTATAAAGATATTCGTCGAAATGTATATCATATTGAGACAATAGAGGAAGAAAATAAAGAATATATTGACATCACAAATATAGTATCGGACAACAAAAATATACTGGAAAAATTACCAACCATTTTTTTGCGGTTTGTACTACACATATATAAGTACAATTGAAACATATACAACAATAAACTCAAAGTTTATGAATCATGAAAATTTTATTGTTTGGATTTATAATGATGTGAAAGATACTTGAAAATTCAAGTGGACATTCAGTGATGAGTAATCATATTCCCCAATCGAAATATTTAGTTTGTACACATGTTCTCAAGGAAAATTAATTATTCGACCATCACAAACAAAATTGAGAAATGAATCTCTCACGTTTTTAGAATATATTCAAGGTGATATGTGTGGACCACTTCATCCGCCATGTAAGCCATTTAGATATTTTATGGTTTTGATTGATGCATCAACAAAATGGTCACACGTGTCCTTATTATCTACTCGCAATATGGCATTCGCGAGATTACTAGATCAATTGATTAGATTACGATCACATTTATCCAATAGAAAGATATGTCTTAACAATGCTGAAGAATTTACTTCTCAAACTTTCAATGATTATTGTATATCTATCAGAATAGATGTTGAAAATCCTGTAACACATGTTCATACATAAAATGGTCTAGCATAATCACCTATCAAACGTTTAAGTTAATAGCAAGACCATTGCTAATAAAAATGAATCTTTCCAATTCATGTTGAGGGCATGCTATTCTACATGTTGCATCACTAATTCGCATTAGACCAACAAGTTATCATGAGTTTTCTCCCTTACAATTGATTTTGGTCAGGAACTAGACATATCCCATCTAAGAATATTTGTATGTGCTGTTTGCATCCAATTGCACCACCACAACGTACTAAGATGGGTCCTCAAAGGAGGTTGAGAATTTATGTTGGTTATGAGTCTCCATCAATTATAAAATAGATAGAACCATTAACAGGAGATTTATTCACAGCTCGTTTTGTCGATTGCCATTTTGAAGAATTAGTTTTCTCAACATTATGGGGGAATAAAAAGTTGGACAAAATAAACATGTTTTGAATAAAAAAATAAAATAAAATCAAGAAGAAGAAGCAGCAGCAACCATCTAGATCACAAATCGTAACCTCGACCGATGAGATTGCACCATCTTGACGCTTCTCCTCCACACGGTGGTAACCTCGACCGATCTCGTTCCATTGCTCCGTGATGGAAGCGGTTTTTTGGTTGTGCGATAGCCGTAGGGTGAGGAGATCAGGCTGGAGACAGCGCTAGGCCTGAAGCAAGGCTCGTGGAGCTGGAGACAGCGGCGAGGCTGGTTCCATTGAGCGGCATTGGTTCGTTATGGTCGAGAACCGCCGACGTGGAGGAGAAACATGGGTTTATTTTTGGGGGATGTTTAAAATATTAGGGGGTTGTGGTGAAAATCATAATTTATTTACTATATATACGAGTTCCTGCTTCCAATTTTACCCTTACTTTGTTCCCCATCATCAGATCTGCATCATCATCCAACGGTAGAAAGGAGTGTCCTGATATAAGGACACTTAGGAGGGTCCTCATAATAGTAGATCCCGCTAAATTTAGTTTGATTCTACGCAAGAGATGCATCACAATAATTGAAAGCAATAAAGAACACAGGATTTTTACGTGGCTTAACCAAGCAATTTTGTTTTGATGTACATCCACGCTCGAAGTGAAACCTTCGATATTTCACAAAATAGACGAATACCAAAGTATTACCCAAGCTCCCCACTTAAGCTTTGTATTGATTGTAAACTCTCGATACACAATTCCATGTTGTGGATCTGTATTCTCCCTTTGTTTTCACACCATTCAACGAAACAATCCTTTCGTTTAAATAGAGTTGAAGTTTGTGCAGCTTTATCGGTGGATTGAGACAGGATATCAGTTGATCTTCATAGCTAATTGATTGAAGGAGATATGATGACCTTTCCTTTTTCTTCGTCGAACAGACTATCAAGAAAAGTGAAGAGGAGATTGAGGCTTCTGGCAGAATGTTCGAAAAGGGACTTTCAATGTTCTTGCACACAAACGAAAATGAAACGACACAGGACTAATTTCGCAACATCGAGGACTTCATGAGTTAGCCAGGTCATTTAGTGAAACTTGAAGACCAAGGAAATAACATGAGTTCAATGTAGTCAAAATTACGTGTAATCTTAAAATCTTACGGTTTTACGATTTCGCTGGTCTCTAGCGACTTAATTTCACGTAAAATCTATGGATCATAAAATCTAGTAAAATCTCGATCAAAATCTTAGAATCTTATAAAATCAACGATTTTTCTTGTATTTTACGATTTCACTTTCTAGGAGAAATTACCAGTTTGTACAACTACATATAAGTCAGAACAAAGATAATTAAATTAAATTGGTTTAGTTTTGAGATTTTGATTGATTAAGTTAGAAGTTATTACTAAAAAATGTCTAAAATCTAATTGTTACTTTCTCGAATGACATTATCTTTTTTTTCTTATCTAGACTTTTCAAAATTGGGTAATGGTCTTCTTTTTCGTCTCACCAACTCAAATAACTTAGACATGAAATATGATAATGTTTTAATCACATATTTATTCTTAATATGTTATTGACTTAAACGTTTCGATATTAGTTCATAAAATATAATTTTACGATTAAAAAAACTACGATTCTGATTTCATTCCTGTTTTCAATTTCACGTGGAATCCCAATTTTGACTACATTGCATGAGCTAATTTTTAACTCAACACAATCAATTAGATATTTAATATGAGAGATAAATTATGAATTTTAAATAATAAAAATTAAGTATTTGAAGATGTGGCAAGAGTTGCAGTAAGCTACTATTAGAAACTCCTAGGCAGCAATCAAGATGTTAATACAGATAGTATATGCGGTATCATTAAGAGAAAGTTAAATGGAGAGCAAAGTGGTAGTTTGGTTCGATTCATAACAGAAAAGGAAGTGAAGTTGGCTCTTTTCCGTATTTTTAACACCAAAGTACCTGACCTTGATGAGCACAGTGCAAGCTTCTTTAAGACCAGCTTGAAGTTGGTAAAGGATGATGTTTTTATGCTGTCAGTAGCTTCTTTGATAAGGGTTATATGCCTAAATATGTGAACTCCATTTTTCTGACCTCAATTTCTAAAAAAATCAATACAGGTTATATGAAAGAGTTTTGACCTATCTCGTATTGTAATGTGATTTACAAAGTGGTGTTGAAGGTTTTGACAAATAGATTGTCTGTTGTGGCGCCTCACTTGATCTCTTAGTCTCAAACAGATTTCATTAAAGGGAGAGGTATAGGAGATGGCATTCTTCTAGCACATGAGCTCCTTAGGTGTTATACAAGATTAGGTATCAATGGCGGAACCAGGATTGGTACAAGGGGGAGCCAAATTATAAATTGAAAATGGGTGCCACCGGCAAAAAAATTTATTCGGATTTGGATAGTAGTAGAAAAGTTTCATGAATCTAATACTACGTAAAACTACACAATAAATTGTTTGATTATAAGTTACTTAGTTAGTAAAAAAGAATAATATGTGCCACCGGCAATTTTTTCTTCAAATTTGGATGATTTATAATCACATATTGTAATTATTAAATATTATAAGTTGATTCTGAGTAACTATTTTGTAAAATTTAAGACAACATTTCACCGAAACAACGTAGTGGGGGAGCCGAACTTCAAATACCCCGGCGCCAAACTCCGAAAACTCCAAATATTACATATAATTTTACACTCGATACCGGGGGAGGGGGGCGCCGTGGCTCCCCCTAGCTCCCCCCTATCTCTGCCATTGTTAGGTATGTCACCATGTTGTGCTATGAAGGTTGACTTAATGAAAGCCTTTGATTTAGTGGAGTGGACGTTCCTTTTAGAAACTTTGAGAACTGTGGATTTCCCTAATGTTTATATTAACTGGATAGCTGCTTGTTTTCATTCTTACATGCTGTCTGTGAATGTCAATGACACTTCTAAGTGTTACTTCCCTGCTAAGAGGGGTTTAAGACAAGGAGATCCAATCTCTCATTATCTCTTTCTTATTTCTATGGAGGTCCTGAGTTTCTTATTTGAATACTCTATTGCTAGGAAGGCTTTCCAGTTCCATCCACAATGCAAATGTATTAAGTTGGCACACCTAAACTTTGCTGATGACTTGTTGATTTTTACCAAAGCAAATGTTGATGACATAGTTGAAGTAATTGCTGTGTTGAAGATTTTCCATGAGTATTCTGTTCCGAAGTTTAATCCAGATAAAAGTCATATTTATTTGGCAGGTGTGGATGATTAGTTGGCTAAGGATTTAGTTCTTAATTTAGGGTTTTGTCAAGGTGAGCTGCCTTTCAGATGTCTTGGGGTGCCACCTCAGGTAAACTAAGAAAAGGGAACATTAAATCTCTCATTGACCATATTACAAACAAGGTCACCAGGAGGTCAAAGCTATTGTCTTGTGTTGGTAGATGCCAATTAATTGAATCAGTTGTGGGGGGGGGGGGGGGTCCTCTAGTATTGGATGTCCCACTTTTTATCACCGTCAGGTCTGATTAAAGAGATTGAGAGGATTTTTACTGATTCTTTTGGGGGAAACAGATGGGAGGGGGAAAGCCCAAACAGCTTAGAAGTTCATCTCTCTACCTAAGGAAGAAGGTGGCTTGGGGCTTAATTAGATATATGAAGCTGGAACTATGCTAATGTCGTCATTAGACATATTTAATGTATTATATTGAAGTCTGGTTCCCTTTGGGTGGTTTGGCTCTTTTCCTACAGGGTAAAAAGAAGGGACTTCTGGGACGTGAGACCAATGACTTGCTCTTGGCATTGGCTTAAACTGTTGAAGTTTAAACAAAAAATTAGGCAGTTTGTGGATGTAGATGGAGATTTCACCATGTTTCTTCCTTCTTCTCCATCTCATTTCGACTGGAATATTTCTTCGTACGACTCTTCCTCCAACCGCCTTGTTCATGTACGGCTTCACTCTTCCATGACTGTGTTTGAACCTCCCCCCCTACACCTCATGAACACCATCGCCTCCCTTAACAACCTCGGGCCTCGCTCCACGTCTTGCACACCATCGATGCCGCCTACAGGCCCTAAAGCGTGAACGACTCTACAATCCTCGTTGGAGTATCAAACAGAAGTGTCGTTAAGCCTTGACTTTCCAAATCTTCCGACGATCTGGATTCGATTTGCTTCGGCCTGCGATGGCTGGACTTCGAATCTTTGTCGACTTATTCCCTAATCTCGAATTATATATGGTGAACGCACAGTCGTTGTGATGCGTTTCACACAAATAACTAACAAAGCTAACAAAAGCTAGGGTAGATCGTATTCCAAGGGTCTTCTAAGATTGACTACTTCAAAACTGGCAAAATACTCGAATGCAGACAAGTTGTGCGTGGTGTGAGTTCCACGACTTCTAATTCTAAGAAATGCAGAGAAATTAAAACAAATTAAACTAAAGCAGATTGGAAATTAGGGTTTGAAAACAGAGATGACAAACGAACTTAGACTTTGAATCCCCCTTCGTTCCCCAGAGCATTGGCAATCAACAGATCAGCGGATTTCGATTCTCATTCAATCAATTCTAAGACACCACCATAACTCCTTACCCTTAGGTTTAAGACCGGCGAACGTTCGCTCTATCCGTTCTAGCTACCGAAATTAATTAGTCGCCCGAGTACGGTCGCCTCTCGCAACGACTTAACTTAACTGGTGGTATTACTAATGAATTATGAGTTACTCTTGCAGTGGATTAACCCTAACCGGTTCCTACGAAAGGCACGCTCCAATTATAAGGTTAATTGTTCAATTTGATGTTCTAAAGTAAGGCGAGCGTTCGCTTCTATCCTTAGCTTAACCAGAATCTAATCTAGGTGATCAATCCAGACAAGAAACATGAACAATGAAGAACAAATCAAACATGAATGAGAAACTGATTGAATTTCGAATCTAATCACCGCCGATTTGTGACCGCTTTAAAGCCCTGGGTCACTTAGGGTTCATCTAGTCTAAGCTCTAACGAGTTTAGCTACTCATGTTTATCACAAAAGAATCAAAGACAAAGAAAGAGTTCATCATTCAGAGGAAGAACAGAAAAGAATCTGAAAAACCTAATTTAGACGACTCCGGCAGACTTCGATCTTCGGTAAACTACACTCCTAGCTCCGGTTCTCCGAGATGAAAGGGATGGCGTCACGATCTCTTTCCGGCTCTTCAACTCTAACTCTTCGCTCCAGAACTCCAGAGAAATCGTAGGATTCTGATCACGAAGTGTATTATGCGGTAAATTATGTTTTTTTTATTGGGCCGTCGGGTTAAGTATTTATACTTAACCCTAATCAGCCGGATTTCTTCTAATATTTTCGCCGAAAATATTGAAGGATTTTCGGCGAAAATTCCTTTGCAAATGAGGGGTTCCGCCGGCTGATTCTCCTGGACTTCATTCTCGGTCGAAGACTTGATCAATTTCGCCGAAAATTCCTTCAGTTGCCAACACCCGATTTGTGATGATATTTTCGCCGAAAATACAAGGGTATTTTCGGCGAAAATTCCTTTGTAATCCGGGCAGGAATTTTCTTGAACTTGATTGGCTCCTTTGATCGATTCCGGTTCAGTTCCTCGATGTTCCAAGCCTTAGACACGTCCTTGGTTACTTATTCGACGGCAAAAAACCTGTGCTAACATAAAAACACTAGAAAACCATCAAATAGACCCGAAACGGGCTAAGGTAACACAAATAGCACGAGATGGGCAATCGATTGAATATTCGTTATTCTACCCTAAAAACCATGTCTTAAGCAAAGAAATGTCGTTTAAATGAGGCTGATAATCACGTCAAATCGAGTGTCATCAAATACCCCACACGTAAGCTTTTGCTTGTCCTCAAGCAAACTGAATAGAAACGCTCATGTTCACAAATGATAAGATCGATTAAATTGGAGCTCAATCAAACACAATGAATTATTAGACAGATTGATCCTAGAACAAGAAACCTAACATGCATACAGATCAGCCAAACTACCTGGTCTCACTAATAAACTGCACACGACAAGTAATTAGCAACCAATTATGCACGAATTTGACCTGACCGACCAGACTCCTCACACAGGATATATATAGTACAATGGGAACTCTCACTCTCTGTGTTTAAGGACGTGTTTCTGCTCTCAATCATTTTCTGTTACCGAATTCTGTCATAAGTTTGCATTTCAACCACATCTCCACCACTGTGACAACACGAGTATCTAGTCAAGAAGGACTTCCCTGCTAGGACCGTAATGAATTCTACACTACTCGGGTTTATAATGAGATGGATGATGGGAATGAATGTTGATGGCTTTGTGCGGTGTAGCTTTCGACTAACTTCCCTCGAATCTAATCTATGGCTTCCTACTGTCTAACCAAACACAGGTGGAATAATGAACGCTCGTCCTATGATACCCTCAAGCAACCTAGCACTTATTCTTTTTCTTTACACGATTTTTTCTTTTCTTTTGAACTTTTTCTTTTGACTTCGTTCTTCCATTTGTAGGGAGAAAAACGTTTTATTGAACTAGAAACTTTGAAACTTTTCTGATTTTTCTTTTCTTCACTTTTTTTTCGAAATTTTCTTTCTTTTCTTACTTTACTTTTTTTTCTTTTGTGCCGATTTTCTTTTAGTTGCTAGAGGGATTTACACGTCTGGACATATTATCTAAGACCACCTGTTTAATGGCTATAGGCAGGTTACCACAAACCGACTTCCGGTAGGTCAATCTAGAACTACAACCACAGGGGATCAACGGGGAATGAAAGAAATGGGAAATGGCTGTAATGTATTATCGAACCGAAAGAACAGGCCAAGCTCAAGGGTCTAAACCTAGTGGATTTATCGTTTGGTAGGCTATATGGCTTAGTAGCTGAATCTAGGTGCCCCTATCCTTCTAGAACTCGTGTCATCGTGTGATCTCGAGTAGGTCTCATGCAAATTCTAACTCATTCATGCAAACAGAAAACCACTCAGAAAGAATTAAAATTGCAAGTTACGAGCATTGGATCAAAAGCTCACAGTTGGTTTGCTAGTCGGATTCGGTCATTTTCATGCAATCAAGGCTACAAACTACAAGTGTGATTTAAAAATTCTGTTCCGACCAGGCAATTTAGCATCAAAGTATACAAGTTGGTTCTCAAGTTCTAGGTTAAGCAGTCTAAGCATCATTATGAAGGTTTGAACAACAACTTAACATCAAAAATCAAGAACTGAGCATTCTAATGCTAGAGAGACTGGAATGGAATCACGAGGCACACAAAAACACAATTCAAGGGCAATCAAGTTCATGCAAGGTTCTCTAGCATCCTACCCCACACTTAAATCGGACTGTGTCCTCACAGGACTGATTCTAGAGTTCAGAGTGAAGTAGAAGAACCTGGACCGAGATGATTGGTGTAGGGGATGAGCACGGGTCCTCGGAGCGGAGGGAATCTACCGAAACGAAGCAAAGGGAATCTCCCTACTGCCTACAAAACAAAAACAAATGAAACATAAAAAGGAAACCGGGACAATGCCCTGGATCCACACAGAAAAAAGTTGGACCGAAATCCGAAAAGAATAAATAAAAAGAAAGGACAAGGAAAATGGACACCACCTGATCATGGCTGGTCAGGGGTGTCGGGGGTGGAAAGTGGAGGTGCTCGCCGAGCTGACGTTGCCACGCCAGCTGTGCCTCATACCGCCTGTCGGCGCGGCGTATATGCTGCTGCATAATAGTCCATCTCGCCTCTTGAGTGGCGTTGTCAGTGATGCGCCACTCCTGCAGTCGCTCATACAACTCACCAATGTTCGCGGGGTGCGATCGGTGCTGATGGTGAGGCGCCTGGTATGGATCGGGAATGTGCGGCGGCGACTGGTGAGCATACCCTGCTAGGTGATGTGGCGAGGGTATATAGTCTTGGAATTCTGGCGGTGGCTGGGGCTGCTGCTGCTCAGTATCATCTTCTTCCTCCGACTCGACCACAGGCTGGAGTGGAGGATCTGCTGCTACATGGGGACTGAGGTCCAGCTCTAAGTCGTATTCGACTGCCAAATCTCCTCCAACGGTCCTAACTTGGCGTCGTGGAATGTTCGGGCCATATTCATGGCTGATGCCGAAGGAGATGATGAGCTGACCTATGAAGTTACCCCCCAGGAGTCTGCGAGGTGGCGTCCGCCTCCTGGTCTTCTGGCGGAAGATGCGTGCCAGCACCCAGCCAGGGTGGAGAGGGTAGCTCTCTCGGATGGCTCGAAGAAGCATAAGCTCCTCCTTGAGGATATGGTGGCGATCCTTGTCTGGAACATACATAAGCGATCTACGCCAAACCATATGAATAAATTTAAAGAGTGGGTGAGAGAGGGACTTAACTGAGTCGTGGCCCGTGAGGCGATCACCAGGCACTCCAGTCATGTGGCTCCAGAGCGCGTGGTACTCCTCATCGTCATCATCGTCGCCCCAGCCTAGGTGATGGTCGTGATAATGCTCGTAGGGGATGCCAAGATGACCAGCAAACTCATCGTAGGTGAGCTGCCTGTACACCCCACCAAGATAGAAGGTCACAACCATCTGGCGCTGCTTCCTCTTGTGCTCATCCAGATCAAAGGTCGCCCAGAACTCCTGGAGAGCAATGTCTGGGAAATCGGCAGCTATGGTGGTCAGCTCTAGGAGGCCGGCCGGTGCTAGGGCGTCATGCACATTCTGGTGGTACTCCTCGTCGTGCTCGGAGAGGGACTCCATGGAAAGAGGGCGCACGTCAGCTCCACGAATGTGCTGGATCTTCTGGAAGCACTCGAAGTAGAAGTCAGGTAGACGAGCTAGAGTGCGATGGTATCCAGCCCGGGGGGTAATGCTGGAGGAGGGCCCTGAACGGCGGGAGTGACGGGGGCGGCAGCCCCCGTGCTCGAGGCGCCATCAAGTCGCGCCTTAGTCCTGCGCTCATAAGTGGTGTTCCTAAAACCAGAATGAAACCAGATTAGTCAAACTTAAACCCTACCCCACACTTAGTAGAAAAACTCAATTTCACGAAGAAATGAGGGAAACCGAGTGGGGGTAAGCAAAGTCGATTAACCGGTAATCATAGATAATAAAATACATGTTTAGGAACAGCCAGAATCGGATAAGCACAATTAGAGTTCAAAGAGTCAAACCGACATTCAGAAAGTCAACATTATAGCAAAGTGGACCCTAATCATGGCAAGACTATCACAAAGCGGAGAATGACGGCATAATATGATCTCAGATGGCAAACACGATAATCTGAACGAGAATGAACACGTACGGCAGTCAAATGATCAAAAACAGTTCATGGTCAAACCGACATTTCTCACAAGTCAACATAACAAAGAATCAATCGTATGCATAGCAACACATGATCAAATGATATGGAAATTAAGCACGGAACTCCCTAAGCATGCCAAAACAGTTCAACAAGTTCAGCTAACCTAGTTCACACAATCAGTCGGCACGCAAATCGAGGCAAACCAAAAAGTCAACCAAAAGTCAACCTCGACGAAATTCAGCAATCCATATGAGCACGGGGCGGCGGCGGAAACGGGGTGGCGGCGAGAAATAGTGGTGGCGGTCGGTGATTTTGAAAAACAAAGGGGAGGGGGTTTTTTCGGGTGAAATTTTCGAAAAAGGGAAAGTGGGGAGAGAGAGAGGGTAGACCGGATTTTAAGTGGAGGATTGGGTGATTTTCAAAAGGATTTTCGGCGAAAATAAAAGGGTGTTTTCGCCGAAAACAAACGTTCAAATGCACTGCCGGTTTTCAAAGATCATTTCGCCGAAAATTCCCATATGTTTTCGCCGAAATTAAGAGTTAAAATCACTGCCGGTTATCGAATAGATTTTTTGCCGAAAACACTCAACTTTTCGAACCGAAAATATGAAACAGGAGACCGGGTTCGAAAATTCAAAAGGCGATTTCGCCGAAAATAGGGGTGATTTCGCCGAAAATTTTGTACTACTCGGGTGAAAATATTTTTGCAAATCCGGCCAACTTCAGAAAATCATAGTTAAATCCACAAAAATCGAAACGACCTCAATCAACTTGCGACTGACACTACGACACGCAGTCTACACACGAAAAATAAGAAAACAAACAAACTGACACTTTTGGCTCCTCCGAACTGACTCTAAAACACTAAGGTTGACATAAATCAAAAACGGAATCTAGCCGTGGGTTGCCTCCCACGAAGCGCTCTTTTATTAACGTCCTTGAGCTGGACGATACCTGGACGGTATTAGGAGACATCCCAACTCAGATTCTCCTTAATGCTCGCGTCGGAGTTCATGAAGTACAGCTTCGGGACTTCTCCGGTAAGCGTGAATCTCTTCCCGTTCGCATGCAAGAGCTTGGTACGTCCATCGAGAAGATGATCGATGAACTTGAACGATCCGAACAGCTCTCTGGAGAGGTCATCCTTCTTGAATGTTACGATGGAAGGCATGAGGACTGTCGGCTTCTTCTTTTCTTTATCTCCGGCTTGGTGTTACCAGGATCGGTGATCGTCAGTATTTCTTTAGGAGATGCTTTCGGCTTCTCCCTCCATACTTGTTCCGGCGCTGGTTTCTCGAACGATTTGATGGTGCAGCTGGCTCGGTGGAAGACGGCGGAATTTTTGGCCTCCAGACCATTTGGGTCTTCGTCTTCTTGTTCTTTCCCCGAGGTCTGCTCGGTTTTGTGCTCGGTGGCTTAGAAGAGGCTTGCAGTTCCTTCTTTTTCTTCTTGAGCGGCTTCTGAACCGAAGTTTCCGGCTTTTTCTTAATAACCTGTTCAATATCTGCAGCAACAACTGATCTAGAGACACTGGAAGAAGCATTAGTAACGGAGTTGACCGGAGTCAACTCCACAGTTTCAACAGCTAGGCAGTGAGATTTTTCATTCTTAGAGTCATATTTCATGCCATCTTTAAGACGGAACGTTTTCGTTTCTTTACCGACCCTTAGAGTTAAAGAACCATTTGGAACGTTAATATTCATTCCAGTAGTAGCCATGAAAGGTCGACCTATGAGAATGGTAGAATCATCGTACTAGTATCCATAATCACATAGTCAGCTAAGAACGTGAACGGACCACATTTAGTAACAACATCTTTAATCTCTCCCTTAGGGGTTTTAAGTGATCTATCAGCAAAGACAAGTTGCATACTAGGCGGTTCAAGTTCTCCTAGGTTCAATTTTTCAAACAGGCTCATAGGCATGACATTAACAGACGCTCCTAGGTCAACTAAACAACGGTCAATCTCAACATCATTAATGACCAAAGGTAAAGTAAAAGAACCAGGATCAGATAACTTAGCTGGATATGGAGAGGCAGGTTTCTTAATACGAATGTCAGGATATCCTTCCTTGTTCCCCTTCATGCAAGTCTCGATCCTTGCATTTGGCAGCAATGCTCTTGGAAAAGGAGGCTTCACGACGTACGGTGCAAGAGGAGGATCATCCTCCTTAGGCGCCAGTTCCTGCTCTTCTTCTTCCTCCGGAGTTTCAGCGATCCTGCGTAAGACTGAACAAGCATCAGCAATTAAGTTCGGAGTTTTCAAGCGGTTACCATCTTGGCTTGCTCCTTTCTCGATTCGGCTCTGTCTGGCTTGGAAGTTGGCCAAATGGTCGACCAGATGCTAGCATGCTCGAGATGTTGTTCACGGCTTGCTCAATTCTTTGTCTAGATGCTATCTGTTCTTGATTGAGAAGAGCTTGAGCCTTGAACTGACTGTCATGATCATCGAGTCTGGTGATGATCTGGCTGAGCTTCTTATCCAGGTCACTGACATTGTTCTCTCTTTGATGATGCTGCCCTGGATAGGTATTATTAAGATATTGATTCTGGCGATTGCCATGAGCAGTTCCATAATTAACCGGATTGCGATGCGGCGGCTGGTAGACACCTGCCGGCGGATGGTTAGGCTTCTGATCCTGAGCTGGACCAGCCGGGCGGTTATTCTGGTTCTGGTTATGGTTGGCGCCAGCATTGTAGGGAGGTCTGTCTTGATAGTTCCCTTGCTGTCTGAAGTTACGGTAACTAGCATAACCATTCTGATTATTAACGAAGCCTTGTTGAATGAAATTTACCTCTTCGGCAGACCAGACTTCTGCCTTACCAAAATTCTGACAACGGCCTCCGTTATGTGCGCAAGCTCCACACCAATCGCAATCGCAACGTAGACAGAAGCTGTCGGCGGCTTGATCGGTGTGGTAGACTTCTTCAAATGCTTCTCTACTTCTGCTTTAAATTGTAGCTTCGAGATCTAGCTTGCTCCTTGATCCTTCAGATTGTCGTTCCCAGTTCCTTGACTTGGAAGCACAGTTTGCGAAGTGAAGAAGAGCAGCTTCAGGTGTTAGTGTAGTGCAATCCCCTTCAGCTAGAGAATTGACCCACTTGGCAGATTCTTCTCGAAGTCCTCGAGCAAAAATTTCAGCTAACTGCCTCTGCTCAAATCCATGATGAGGGCAGGTGTAGAGAAGTTCTTGGAATCATTCCAAGTATCATACAAGCTTTCTCCTTCTTTCTGGGAGAATCTGGCGATGCAGTCCTTGATAGCAGTTGTTCTGGCCGAGGGAAGTATTCTTCAACGAAGTCCTGAGCCAGAGTATCCCAATCAGTGTAATAGCCAGGTGGTTTGCCAGTAAGCCACCTCTTAGCAGGGCCTTTCAGAGAGAACGGGAAAGCTCTCAGACAAAGAGTGTTTTTGTCGAGGTTTCCGCTCTTGAAAGTGCTGCAGAGATCAAGGAAGTCTACAAGATGAGTGCACGGATTATCTAGGGGCCTGCTTCAAACTGTAAATCCCTAGAGATCATAGTCAAGAATGGAATCTTGATCTCATAGTCAGGATCTCCTTCAATGCGCGGAACGGCAATGGCAGATCGAACGCTAGTCGCGCTCGGCTTGTTGTAGTCTGCTAGACTCTTTTGTGCAGGTGGTGGCGGTGGCGGTGGATCGCCATTCGGTGGTGGTGGTGGTAATCTATCGTCCATGGCAGGAGATGGAGGAGGTGAGAGTGACTCGGTGTATGAAGCGGATGAAGATGATGGTACAGGTGAAGATGGAGATGAGGAACTCTCCTTCAGTTCCTCGATCTTGATCGGAGTGATGAATGGATTGGATCTGCCTTTCTTCAGAATCTGTGATTGTAGAGGTGGAGCAGAACTGCCTGGTCTCTCTGCACTCTTAGCCTGTTCGGTTTGAGAGCGAGTCCAAGGACGGTGAGGCATACACCTGTAAACCTACAGATAACAAAGACATACAAAACCAGTGTAAAATCGAAGTGGATGGTAAGGTGAAAGATGGAAAGTAGAAGAATAAATTGCCAGTTCTTCTTTCGAACAATCAAAAGAGTTCCCGGCAACGACGCCAATTTGGTGAACGCGCAGTCGTTGTGATGCGTTTCACACAAATAACTAACAAAGCTAACAAAAGCTAGGGTAGATCATATTCCAAGGGTCTTCTAAGATTGACTACTTCAAAACTGGCAAAATACTCGAATGCAGACAAGTTGTGCGTGGTGTGAGTTCCACGACTTCTAATTCTAAGAAATGCAGAGAAATTAAAACAAATTAAACTAAAGCAAATTGGAAATTAGGGTTTGAAAACAGAGATGACAAACGAACTTAGACTTTGAATCCCCCTTCGTTCCCCAGAGCATTGGTAATCAACAGATCAGCGGATTTCGATTCTCATTCAATCAATTCTAAGACACCACCATAACTCCTTACCCTTAGGTTTAAGACCGGCGAACGTTCGCTCTATCCGTTCTAGCTACCAAGATTAATTAGTCGCTCGGGTACGGTCGCCTCTCGCAACGACTTAACTTAATTGGTGGTATTACTAATGAATTATGAGTTACTCTTGCAGTGGATTAACCCTAACCGGTTCCTACGAAAGGCACGCTCCAATTATAAGGTTAATTG
Source organism: Linum lewisii (assembly GCA_034768395.1). Classification (NCBI taxonomy): domain Eukaryota; kingdom Viridiplantae; phylum Streptophyta; class Magnoliopsida; order Malpighiales; family Linaceae; genus Linum; species Linum lewisii. The sequence continues at coordinate 11,606,145 of CM068303.1, forward strand.
TTCAATTTGATATTCTAAAGTAAGGCGAGCATTCGCTTCTATCCTTAGCTTAACCAGAATCTAATCTAGGTGATCAATCCAGACAAGAAACATGAACAATGAAGAACAAATCAAACATGAATGAGAAACTGATTGAATTTCGAATCTAATCACCGCCGATCCGTGACCGCTTTAAAGCCCTGGGTCACTTAGGGTTCATCTAGTCTAAGCTCTAACGAGTTTAGCTACTCATGTTTATCACAAAAGAATCAAAGACAAAGAAAGAGTTCATCATTCAGAGGAAGAACAGAAAAAAATCTGAAAAACCTAATTTAGACGACTCCGGCAGACTTCGATCTTCGGTAAACTACACTCCTAGCTCCGGTTCTCGAGATGAAAGGGATGGCGTCACGATCTCTTTCCGGCTCTTCGAACTCTAACTCTTCGCTCCAGAACTCCAGAGAAATCGTAGGATTCTGATCACGGAAGTGTATTATGCGGTAAATTATGTTTTTTTTTTATTGGGCCGCCGGGTTAAGTATTTATACTTAACCCTAATCAACCGGATTTCTTCTAATATTTTCGCCGAAAATATTGAAGGATTTTCGGCGAAAATTCCTTTGCAAATGAGGGGTTCCGCCGGCTGATTCTCCTGGACTTCATTCTCAGTCGAAGACTTGATCAATTTCGTCGAAAATTCCTTCAGTTGCCAACAGCCGATTTGTGATGATATTTTCGCCGAAAATACAAGGGTATTTTCGGCGAAAATTCCTTTGTAATACGGGCAGGAATTTTCTTGAACTTGATTGGCTCCTTTGATCGATTCCGGTTCAGTTCCTCGATGTTCCAATGCCTTAGACACGTCCTTGGTTACTTATTCGACGACAAAAACCTGTGCTAACATAAAAACACTAGAAAACCATCAAATAGACCCGAAACGGGCCAAGGTAACACAAATGGCACGAGATAGGGCAATCGATTGAATATTCGTTATTCTACCCTAAAAACCATGTCTTAAGCAAAGAAATGTCGCTTAAATGAGGCTGATAATCACGTCAAATCGAGTGTCATCAATATCACGTAGATCATTATGAATTAATTAAACTTGTTAACGTCAATGAGTTCTGGAGGACTATAAAAACTATACAAAGTTAAAAACAAAGTGCACAAATTTCATACACAAGTGTATGAACTTCATACATATTATGTATGGGTCAAATACTTAAAAGGTCCCGAAACTATAGGGTAGGTTACAAACTCATCCTAAAACTTTAATCCGTTACAGAGTGGTCCTATTACTATGAAACATGTTACAGAGTAGTCCTAATGATGTCATAAGTTTACTTTTTCAGCGTCCTCTAGTATTGGATGTCCCACTTTTTCTCACCGTCAGGTCTGATTAAAGAGATTGAGAGGATTTTTACTGATTTCCTTTGGGGGAAACAGATGGGAGGGGGAAAGCCCAAACAGCTTGGAAGTTCATCTCTCTACCTAAGGAAGAAGGTGGCTTGGGGCTTAATTAGATATATGAAGCTGGAACTATGCTAATGTCGTCATTAGACATATTTAATGTATTATATTGAAGTCTGGTTCCCTTTGGGTGGTTTGGCTCTTTTCCTACAGGGTAAAAAGAAGGGACTTCTGGGACGTGAGACCAATGACTTGCTCTTGGCATTGGCTTAAACTGTTGAAGTTTAAACAAAAAATTAGGCAGTTTGTGGATGTAGATGGAGATTTTACCATGTTTCTTCCTTCTTCTCCATCTCATTTCGACTGGAATATTTCTTCGTACGACTCTTCCTCCAACCGCCTTGTTCATGTACGGCTTCACTCTTCCATGACTGTGTTTGAACCTCCCCCCCTAAACCTCATGAACACCATCGCCTCCCTTAACAACCTCGGGCCTCGCTCCACGTCTTGCACACCATCGATGCCGCCTACAGGCCATAAAGCGTGAACGACTCTACAATCCTCGTTGGAGTATCAAACAGAAGTGTCGTTAAGCCTTGACTTTCCAAATCTTCCGACGATGTTGAGCACCTGGATTCGATTTGCTTCGGCCTGCGATGGCTGGACTTCGAATCGTTGTCGACTTATTCCCTAATCTCGAATTATATCACGTAGATCATTATGAATTAATTAAACTTGTTAACGTCAATGAGTTCTGGAGGACTATAAAAACTATACAAAGTTAAAAACAAAGTGCACAAATTTCATACACAAGTGTATGAACTTCATACATATTATGTATGGGTCAAATACTTAAAAGGTCCCGAAACTATAGGGCAGGTTACAAACTCATCCTAAAACTTTAATCCGTTACAGAGTGGTCCTATTACTATGAAACATGTCACAGAGTAGTCCTAATGATGTCATAAGTTTACTTTTTCAGCCATTTTGCCATGTCACCATTGACATATCATCGAAAATATAATTTAAAATTCATCTTAAATTGATTCAAATCTATAATTATATCAATATAGCTCACTAGATTTAGTTTTGAACCAAAGATTATCAGATAGATGAGTTAAGATTTTGATTTGAATCATATCATTGAACTTTGAATAATCTTTTAGATGACATGTCAACAATGACATGGCGAAATGACTGAAAAAATACACTTATGACGTCATTAGGACTACTTTGTAACATGTTTCATAGTAATATGACCACTCTGTAATAGATTAAAGTTTTAGGACGAGTTTGTAACCCACCCTACAGTTTCAGGACCTTTTAAGCATTTGACCCTATTATGTATAGTCTATATGAATTGTGTACAACCCTCGTACAAAACGTACGATAACTGTAGATTGTACAACATCATATAGAGTGTATACAATTTGTAGAAAAGTTTTTTCCAAAAACATATGTCGGACGACGTTGATCACGTGGGTGAAGACATTTTCGGCAACAAAAATTCGTGTCACCAAGAAATTTCCCGATAATGGGAGTTAGGAGAAAAATTAAAATTTCAACAAATTAAAATAACTTTGAGTTATAAATAAAAGACCAGCACGGGAAAATTAAGTGAAATTTGTTGTGGTCTTGAATGAAAAAGGGTAAAAAAACATTGGTGGTCACCTAAATTTGGGGATGTAACCTAACTTTGTTTTGTAACAGAGCACTCATCTATGTTTGGGTAAGCCATTTTTGTAGGTATTGATTTAGTTTTTGAGTTAGCTCAATTTATTATGAGGGTTCAACAGAGTTGATGAGAGAGATTAAAAAACACTATGTTTGATGATGTTGCATGCTTAGTTGTCAGTTTGGCTCGAATTGTCATAAAAAGTGACCAAAATAATTACTCGATTATCTTGTTTAAACAGAGGTATTAACATTTTTGGTACCTTAAGTTTGGACGTATTTCATTTTGGTACACATCGTTCCAAAATTTTCATCTCTGTACCGATCGTTTCAGAAAATCTCCAAAAGGTATTTCCGTCCAATTCCATCTATTTCGCCGTTAACTGTGACAGGCTGGCGTGCCAGCTACCAAATCCACATGGGCTTGCATCCAACTCAGCCTTTGCCATGTCAACTAAACCCATCTTCGGTCAAACCGAGACTCGAACCCACCATTTTTGGACCCAAACTGAATCAACCCACCCTTCCCCTAACCATCGTCTTCTTCCCCTAACTAACCATCGTCTTCCTCATTCTAATTCCCCTTACCCTCGCAGATCTGGAGGAAGAAGGAAGAATTAATATTTGAGATGCAGATGGCAGTTTGCCACCATCAACTCATATGCAATCGACAGAAGGGAGGGGTCAGGTGCCAATGCCATGGCCAAATCATCATCTCCCTCACTACATGCACAATTTCCAAGGTCCAGTTTATCAACAGATGGCTCCATATCAAGGCTACGGTTTCCCTAGTGCAAACTTTCCCTCTCCTATTTCCCTGGCGATTACTCCAACATTTCACATCACTTGGGCACTAATGAACGCAGAAAAGGCAATTCGTCCTCCAGGAACCGGAAGAAGAACTCGTCACATCCAGAGTCAGAACATGATGAGTCTGTTGGCAGTGGTTCTATTTCAGAGACCGAAACAGATCAAGACAAGACGAATAATAGACTTCAGTCTCCAGAGGACCATGTCTGCGGGAAAAAAACATAGCAAGAAGCCTTCAATCTTCAATTCCGTCGAACTGCAACCAGATCTGGAGGAAGAATTGCCGCTGCCACCGTCGACGGCAGGGAGAGGGGTGCAGGAGGCGTTGCTCTTGTTCCGATCGAGATTGCAGATCCCGGTGATGTCGCTTGGCTTGGATACCGCGGTCCATTCGGGGACCCACTGGTGAGATCCGCTTGGCTCAAATATTAATTCTTCCTTCTTCCTCCAGATCTGCGAGGGTAAGGGGAATTAGAATGAAGAAGAAGATGGTTAGTTAGGGGAAGAAGACGATGGTTAGGGAAAGGGTGGGTTGATTCGGTTTTGGTCCAGAAAGGGTGGGTTCGAGTCTCGGTCTGACCGAAGATGGGTTTAGTTGACGTGGCAAAGGCTGAGTTGGATGCAAGCCCACATGGGCTTGGTAGCTGGCACGCCAGCGTGTCACATTTAACGGTGAAATGGATGGAAATATCTTTCGGAGATTTTCTGAAACGATTGGTACAAGATGAAATTTTTGAAATGCTGTGTACCAAAATGATATTTCGGCCAAACTTAAGGTACCAAAAATGTTAATACCTCTGTTTAAACATAGATAATTGCTCTATTACAAAACAAAGTGAAGTGACCACGATGGTACAACCCAAACCTGGGTTTTTTTTTACCCAGAAGAAAAAAGTGGGATTGTCTTACAAGGGAAAGAAGGGCAGTATTGTCCATGAGGTTGAAAGCAAGAGGTATGGCGCTCAATTGGTTAGGGCTGGGAATCGGGCCGGGCCGGGCTAAGCCGGACCGGTCAACCGGCTTTCGGGCCGCCCGATTATAATTTATTCGACCCGAGCCCGGCCCGAGGGTAGTAACCGGGTAGCCCGGAGCCCGGTCAACGCGGGTCCGGGCCGGGCCCGGGTACTCGGTTGATTACCCGAATAAGGCAGCCACTAACTTAAAAAAAAAATTGACATAAGAAGTCTTGCAAAAAGAAGACTCGAGAAACTTTCCTCTTTCTTCATCTTTCTTTTCTTCTCCGTCCTCTTTCTTCTTCGTCTTCTCCGTATTTTTCGTTTGAGAGCATCAGCAGTCCTCATCACCAAACCTTCTTCTTCTTCTTCTTCTCTCTTCCTTCTTCTTTCTTCTTCTTCTCCGTCTTCTTCTCTTCGTCTTCAGTCTTCTTCTTCGTCTGAGAGCATCAGCAGGCTCGCCGTCTTCATTACCAATGACTCCTCCTGATTCGACTAAATCGCCTCAATTTGGTTATCGTCTTCATCATCATTGCCGATCTGGTTCATATCCCAACCCTTGAGGTTATCCCGATCTGGTTCGCACCCTACGGCCCACGTTGCATCTTCGTTTCTGCCATGTATATATATCCATTTTGTTTCGTTGATTGATGCTCATGGACGGTGGTTGTGGTGATTTCAAGAGGAAGGCAGGCGGCGGAACACAAAGTGGGATGTTTAGGTTTGTTTTTGTTTCATAAACAAAAAGTAAGAGGAGGCAGGCAGCGGTTCCTGGCCAAAGATTAGGGTTTAGAGTTTTGTTTTGTAAGTTTAAAATTAGTTGGGCTTAGAGTCCATGACTATATGTGTTTCATGACCAAAAATTACAGTACAAGTAGATATAATATAAAATATGACAGGTTTTAAAAACTTTCTTAATCCGGGCCGAGCTTTAACCGGGCTAAACCCGAAAAGCCCGAAGCCCGGTCAGGCAGCTATTAGTGTGCCCGGGCCCGGCCCTATGAGAAATTGTCCGGGTTTTCGGGTGGCCCGAAGCCCGGTTTAACCGGGCCGGGACGGTCAAAGCCCGGTCAAACGGGCCGGGCTTCCCACCCCTACAATTGGTCAAGTAAGCAAAATCCAAAAACTCTGATTTCCTTCCCTAATTTACTCCTCACTTCCTTTATTATTATTATTATTATATTATTATTATAAATTATTATTCTATTTCTTTCTTTTAAAAAATATATATATATATATTTCTTATAAACACATAAGTAACTCAGCTTCCCTCGTTTTCCTGAACCTGAATACAGGGGTAGAGAGAGAGAGTGTGTTTGTGGAACACCAAAAAATCAAATAGAAAGAAAAGAGACACACTGCCCTAGTTGTCTCTTTAACTCATACCATTCCTTCTTCCTCCTCCTCCTCCTCTTCCTCTTCCTCTCCCACTCACTCGCCGCCGTCGACGATCAGTTTCCCAGATACGGAAACACCACCGTCTCATCGGAAATACGCCGGGAAGAGCAGTACAAGTGATGAGCATTTGCATGCAAAAAATGGAGAAAACAGAGTAACATGGCTTCCGTCCTTTTAACTTGCCATTGATGCGAGCTGTACACCACATGAACCACGCCCACCGACGACTTAACTATAACTAAGATTTAAGAAGCAGAAGAAGAGATTTCTTCTTTTCTACTTCTGTTTTTTTTTTTTTATCATCTGTTCCCAAATCTTTTCTAGTGTAAAACTCAAGCATCCCACTCTTCCCTTTCTCTTCCACATGATCCTTTCTCTTCAAATCATACATTTTGTCCCCTAGAAACTTCCCTTCCCCTCCTTCTTCATCCACAGTCGCCGACGAAACAAGATGCAAAACCAGGAAATGGGTCACTCTGTTTTCCTCCTCATTCCACTCCTCATACTCACCGTCGCCGTCAATCCTCTCTCCGTTTCCTCCCTTTCTCCTGACGGCCAAGCTTTACTCCCTCTCATTTCCGCCGCCGCCGGGAAATCGTCGTCTTCGCCAATCGTCTCATCGTGGAACCCTTCTGACCAAACCCCATGTTCATGGAAAGGGATTACATGCTCTGCTCAGAACAGAGTAATTTCTCTCTCTCTTCCAGATACTTTCCTCAACCTCACTTCAATACCTACTCTCCTCTCTTCCTTAACATATCTCCAGCTTCTGAATCTCTCTTCCACCAACGTCTCCGGACAAATCCCTTCTTCCTTAGGGCAGCTTTCAAACCTCAGGCTTCTTGACCTATCTTCCAACTCCCTCTCTGGCTCAATCCCTCAAGAACTTGGTCAACTTTCCTCCCTTCAATTTCTCTACTTGAACTCCAACAGATTATCCGGACAAATCCCTCCGCACCTCTCCAATCTCACTTCTCTCCAAGTTCTTTGCCTCCAGGATAACTTGCTCAACAGTTCAATCCCTTCTCAATTCGGCTCTCTTGTCTCTTTACAACAGTTCAGACTTGGGGGGAACCCTTATTTGATAGGGGACATTCCTCATCAGCTAGGGATGCTGTCCAACTTGACTACATTTGGGGCTGCTGCTACGGGTCTTTCCGGTTCGATTCCTTCTACTTTTGGGAGCTTGGTTAATCTCCAGACGCTTGCTCTTTACGATACTGAGGTATCTGGGTCTATTCCTCCTGAACTAGGTCAATGTTCAGAGCTGAGGAACTTGTATTTGCATATGAATAAGCTCACTGGGTCTATCCCATCTGCGTTGGGTAAGCTGCAGAAGCTCACAAGCTTGCTTCTTTGGGGGAATGGCCTAACTGGGTCTATTCCTGCTGAACTTTCAAATTGCTCGTCTCTCGTCGTGCTTGATGCTTCTGCTAATGATCTAACCGGCTCTATTCCTGGTGATTTGGGGAAGTTGGGAGCATTGGAGCAGCTACATTTGTCGGATAATTCGCTTACTGGGTTGATTCCAAGGCAGTTGAGTAACTGTACTAGCTTAACTGCACTTCAGCTGGATAAGAACCAGTTGTCTGGTACTATTCCAATGGAGGTGGGGAATTTGAAGTACTTGCAGAGCTTTTTCCTGTGGGGGAACTCTGTTTCGGGCACTATTCCATCTTCTTTTGGGAACTGTACTGAGCTCTATGCTCTTGATTTGTCAAGGAATAAACTCACTGGGTTGATTCCAGGGGAGATTTTTGAGTTGCAGAAACTTAGCAAGCTTCTGTTATTGGGCAACTCGCTATCTGGAGGGCTTCCGAAAAGAGTTGCAAATTGTCAGTCTTTGGTGAGGTTGAGGCTTGGAGAGAACCAGCTCTCTGGCCAGATTCCTAAAGAGATTGGCTTGCTGCAGAATCTGGTTTTCCTTGACTTATATATGAATCATTTCTCTGGTCCACTTCCTTCTGAGATTGCCAATGTAACAGTTCTTGAGCTGTTGGACTTGCACAACAACCACATTACTGGTGAGATTCCTTATCAGCTAGGCCAGCTAGTGAACTTGGAACAACTTGATCTTAGTAAGAATAGCTTCACCGGAGAAATACCATCCAGTTTTGGTAACTTCAGCTACTTGAACAAGCTCATCCTCAATGAAAATCTGCTGACTGGGATGATCCCTACTTCGATCCGATACTTGCAGAAGCTGACATTGCTTGATTTGAGCTCCAACAGTCTCTCTGGCAATCTCCCACCCGAGATTGGTTATGTCACCAGCTTGACTATAAGTCTGGACTTGAGCAACAATGCATTTGTTGGAGAGCTTCCAAGCACAATGTCTGAATTGACACAGCTGCAATCTCTTGATCTTTCTGGTAACATGCTTTTCGGAACGATTAAGGTTCTTGAATCGCTAACTAGCCTTGCTTCTTTAAACATCTCCCGCAACAACTTCTCAGGTCCTATTCCTATCACACCGTTTTTCAGAACATTGTCTCCGAATTCCTATCTCCAGAATCCGAGTCTTTGTCAATCCATGGATGGCCTCACTTGCTCATCTGGACTCGTAAGAAGAAACGGATTGAAATCCGCAAAAGCTATTGCATTGATAACAGTGATTATTGCTTCATTAACTCTAGCAATACTTGCATCATGGATTGTAGTCTCAAGGAACCGCCACAGGTACATGGTGGATAAAGCTTCAGCCGCTTCAGGTTCTTCTCCTGGAGCTGAAGACTTCTCCTATCCTTGGACTTTCATCCCATTTCAGAAGCTCAACTTTACCATTGACAACATCTTGGAGTGCTTGAAGGATGAGAATGTGATTGGGAAAGGCTGTTCAGGAGTTGTCTACAAGGCTGAAATGCCCGGTGGTGAGCTAATTGCAGTGAAAAAGCTCTGGAAAACGAAGAAAGAAGACGACATAGTATTCGATTCATTTGCAGCAGAGATTCAAATCCTGGGACACATTCGACACAGAAACATTGTGAAGCTCTTGGGGTACTGTTCCAACAAAAGTGTGAAGCTCTTACTGTACAACTACGTCTGCAATGGCAATCTGCAGCAGCTGTTGCAAGACAACAGGAATTTAGACTGGGAGACAAGGTACAAGATTGCAGTTGGATCGGCTCAAGGCCTGGCTTACCTTCACCATGATTGCGTCCCAGCAATCCTACACCGTGATGTCAAATGTAACAACATACTCCTAGACTCCAAGTACGAAGCATATCTGGCCGATTTTGGCCTTGCCAAGCTCATGAACTCGCCGAATTACCACCATGCCATGTCCCGTGTTGCAGGCTCTTATGGATACATTGCTCCAGGTAAGCTGTCCATCTTAAACCATCCTCATTTCCACAGCAGTAAAGAATCAATCTTTGACCTTGTTGTACATTGCAGAGTATGGATACACCATGAACATTACGGAGAAGAGCGATGTGTACAGCTACGGGGTGGTGTTGTTAGAGATACTAAGTGGGAGGAGTGCTGTTGAGCCACAGATCGGAGATGGACTGCACATCGTCGAGTGGGTGAAGAGAAAGATGGGGAGCTATGAACCAGCCTCATCGATACTGGACTCGAAGCTTCAAGGGATGCCAGACCAAATAGTGCAGGAGATGCTTCAGACACTTGGTATTGCAATGTTCTGCGTGAACTCTTCGCCTGGAGAGAGGCCGACGATGAAGGAAGTGATTGCATTGTTGATGGAAGTGAAGAGCCCACCTGAAGAGTGGGGGAAGGGTACTTGTCAGCCTTTAATAAAACAGTCTGCAACCCAGAGCTGAAACAATGAAGTTTTGCTCTCATTTTAGTATTAGCTGTGTACTGTTTCAATTAGGATGATTGTCTGTCATGAATCATATTGATGATTAGATCCCAAGTTTGTTTGTAGCTAAGTGTTTTGAGATCAAGGTAACTGTGGATGGGAAATCTACAAGTTTGATGCTTTATGGGTAGAATCTGTAGTTGTTTTTTTGGGGGTTTCATTCTGTACAGTTTTAGAAGTAGAAAATTGTTTTCCCACCTTTTGTTTCTGGTTCTGGAAATAATGGAATTATGAACAATCCATGCCTCACTTTTTCTCTAACTGCATACTTAAATTCGTTTCATTGTTTTGAATTGGTTGAAGTTTTTTTTTTTTTTTTTTGACGAAGATAGCTCCGAGGGGAGAATCAAGGCAGTAAGCAGTAAATCAACTACAATCTACCCAGAGAGTGAGGACTACCGGCAACACCCCTGGAGATATCTAAGAGCCATACGCGCCACTGAGTGGGCGGCTCTGTTTGCTGAGCGCCGAACCAAGAGCAATCTGAAGCTTGGACTTGAAGCCAAAAGACGAGAGATCTCTTGGACAATGATCCCCCCCTGAGCTCGAGTGCCTTGTTGATCACGAACGGCCTTTGAAACCAACTCCGCGTCGCCTTCAAAGTCCACCTGAAATAGACCAGAAAAGACGCACCAAAAACCGCATCTCTACACGCAAGAAGTTCAAGAATAAAAGGATCTGTAATACCTGGATAAGGAGTCCCTACAAGCATGAAGAACCATACCCGTGGATGAGCGTAGAACCCACCCCGTGGAGCCACCTAGAGGAGTTTGGACCGCACCATCTATATTTACCTTTAGTCGTTGCGGGAATGGGGGGATCCAGCGGGGTTGTCGTGGAACAGGGACTATAGAAGAAGGAGGGTGACTAGGGAGAGAGGGTAGGCAGAAAAGCGGCAGCTCGGAGAGGTGTGAGACAAATTGTCGAAAAAGGGAGTCTATAGAGAATTGTGCATGATTGAAAACGACATGATTTCTTCCCTTCCAAACCCTCCACCAGGCTAGAATCCATACAGGGGCAAGATTACTTTGATGTTGGAGTATGGCTCTCCAGTAGATCACGAAGTGTGTGTTGATGAAAGGTGGGGGTGTAAGGCGGGCCAAACGGTAAAAAGCCAGAGAGATAGGACACTCAAACAACAAGTGCTCAAGGGATTCATCTATACTGTGACAAACCGGACACATCGGATGTACCTCCATATTCCTGGCGATCAAACAATCCTTCGTTGGAATAATTCTGTGCAACATTCGCCAGAGAAAGAATTTTAATTTTGGTTGCACAGGTATTTCCCATGTTGAGAGCCACAATGGCTCGCTCTGAATCTGGACGGCAACTTTTCGTGGCTTTTTTGGTTTTTTTAGTCGAAAGGCCAATGCATACCCCGACGAAGTCGAATATACACCTGACCCCGAGAGGTGCCAGACTATAGAATCAGGAAACGGACTTAAGGGTAATGGAATTTGAAGAATTTTGGAGACAGAGGTCTCCGTAAAGTGTTCTCAGAGTAAATCTCTATTCCACCGTCCATTATGGATAAATCCTGCGATTGACATAGGGCCCAAGTATGGGCCCGAGTAACGTAGAGTTGGACTTGACGGATGTCCGTAGGAATCCAGTTTATTTGTAGCGGATGTAAAACGAAACCAGACCTATTTGCCAGTGAATGCCAATTTTTAATAGCTCAAGCCCATGAAGGAGGCTCCTGAAGCCATGTGAAGGGCGTGAGCCAGCGCGAGCTTGAAGAATGGTTTTCCCTTCAAAATACTTAGCTTGGAGAACCCTAGATAGCAATAAGTCTGGATTTTGCAATATTCTCCAACATTGTTTCGCCAACAGGGCTTGATTAAATAATACGAGATCCTTAAAGTCCAGTCCTCCTAAATGCTTAGGGAGGGAAAGGCGGGACCAGGAAATCCAATGTTGCTTCTTACTTGTTCCTACTTGTCCCCACCAGAATTTGGCCATAAGGCTATTAAGTCGGAGGCAAAGCTCATCCGGTAAACGGTAACATGACATGGCATAAACTGGTATTCCTGCAATAACCGATTTAAGGAGGGTGTGGACCCCTGCCGGAGACAAGCATTGCCGCTTCCAACTGCTTAGTCGTAAGGACACTTGATCCTCTAGGAATTGGAAGGTTTCTTGTTTTGAACGTAAGATAATACATGGGAGACCTAGGTATCTTTGTTTTGGGTCGAAGATCGAGACACCTAAAGTTGTCGAGTACTCCGTTGAATTGGCTGAAGTTAGTATTACTAGATCTTGGTCCATCTGTTGTGGGTGAGTTTATATGAGTTGCGGTAATCAAGAAATATATATAAGCATTTTGGATAAAAGTCTATTGCCACATCAGCCTTTGGCCTCCTCTCCTTCAATTTAGGTTTCTCTCTCCTCACACCCTCTTTCTTCCAAATACAATTTCACCAAACTTATTTTTTATTTAATTTATCAAACTCTCTCTCCCCTATTTCTTTTCCCTTTTAATTAGTTTTCATTTTATAACATTTTATGTGCTACTCCAAACATATTATTTCCTTCACAAATGTTGTTTACTTTAATTTTTCGAATCCAACGACACCAATCTTAATATATTTTAGTAAAATATTAATCTAATATTAAAGACTATGTGAAGGATAATCAAACCGCACATTAAGTATTACTTGCCCCTACACATTACACCACAAAATTTTCAGACACAATAAGAAGTCATAAAGGCTAAAATTGTTCAACTCTCATCCACACTTTGATTAACTTAAAATCTAGAATTCATTAAAATTTTCCAAGCACATTCAATCGTATATTTCATTGACAACGTTAATGGAACGAATACATAATTCATTCAAAATCTTAAATTGTTATACACAATTAAATACATCATAAATTAGTATAAATATAATTAAAATAACATACTAAATGATACAAAAAACTTTAGCTAATATTCACACTTTGATAATTTTACAATCTACTACACTAAAATTTTCCACACACATTCAATAAATTTGTTCTTTAACATCGTCAATGGCCTACTATACGATTCATTCAACATATTAAATCAATAAAATTTTAAAACATTAATCCTAAATCGATATAATATATGGTACTTTATCTAAAATTTCAAATCATCCAATAAAGTTTAACTAATATTTTCACTTTTATAAATAAATTTAATTTTAGATATATATTTCAAATTACAATAATATGTTTTAACTAAATTATTTTATATGTGAGTGTTATAATAATTCATAAAAAATAATATGATCAAGATGTTAATCAATCAACTAAGAGAATCATTAACATTATAAATTGGATTTCTCATATTAAAATAATATGATCAAGATGGTATAGTAGACTTTAAAGTATATAATAAATCAAATATAAAGTCCATTTAGAATATTTATTTTCCAGCTTTCTCATGTTAAGGTATAAAGATACATCGGAATCTGAAGCAAATAATATATTATGTATGCATGTATATTGTCTCTTTCAAATATAAAATTTAGTTGGAATGGTTTATTTACTAGATATTTTAAGTTATTAAAAATTTTAAAGATACACCGGGCTTTTAAAGTAAATAAATATAAATAATAGCAGGCTCGTCCGCTTTTAAACAGCTTATCTGCCGTTGTTAAATCGGCAGTTTCTTGCAGTGTATTTGTTCATGAAACGGGTTGGAATATATTTTATTCACTCCTCTAACTTTAGACATATAGAAATATTTTAAGAATTAAGTAAGTTCATGTACCTCAAAATCATAAGAATAATTTTAATTTGGCTGTCATATATAATTAAAAATACTTGATATTTAGATATATAAATAAATTTTTAGAATACGTAGACCATTTTCGCAAGTCATTTATCATTAACAAATTCAAAGTATTGATCGAGTTCAGTCAGTTTGAATTTGACATATTCATTAAACCTAAATATATTCATATAAAATTCATAAAAAATATATATTCATATAACATGATCTTTATTTCCATATTTATTCTAAGTTTAAACGGGCCAGTTGAGGTGTCATTCCTCAAAATCAGGGACGAAGCCAGAAATTTCTCCAAAAGAATAAAAATTAAAAATAAATTAATTAAAATTTAATTTATAATTTTTTTTAATCATACAGTGTTCGATAATATATTGAAATCACTTAAAATTGGCTCTAATAAATTTCCTGATATATCATGTTTAATATATATGATCAAACTATGAGGTTGATTTCATGTTTGTTATGAACCAAATCTCCAATAATCATGTCTTATTTTATGCCTCTTGGTATGTAGATATATTCATGTGAGTTTACATAGTCAATTATCCATTTCTACTAAAACAAATTCAACTCTAAAATTTATAGACAGTTCGTAAAGTTATTTCTATGTTGAATTTAATCCATAAAGAATACTTCTAATAATCATGGTGGTGAATGTTAATTCTAACTTAACCATTTTATAAAAATATAAATCAAGTTCTCTTTGTTTTCTTTCCATACTTAATTCCTAATAAGAGACTATTAAATGAATCTATAATCTATAGTATAATATCTTTGCATAAAAAAAGGATAAAAATAAAGATCCATTGAGCAAGAAGGGAAAAAATAAAGATTATAAAAAGAAAAACTTAATTCCTAATAAAAGACTATTAAATGAATCTATAATCTATAATATAATATCTTTGCATAAAAAAAGGATATAAAAATAAAGATCCATGGAGCATGAAGGGAAAAAATAAAGATTATAAAAAGAAAAACCAAACTACAACTTGCAAGACTCAAACACGCGACCACCAAACTACATAATGCCATCTTAACCATTAGGCTAACGGACTATATTTGTTGTAGGGGTCATGCCCCCTTACTCAACAACACAGCTCCGTCCCTGCTCAAAATGATTTTAGGACAGTGTTGTTTATTTTAATGTCGACTTTATTTGTTTGTAAATGTTTTGAGAGAGTTGTTTAGTGGACTTCACTCATTTGAAAAGTTTGTTTGAAAAATAGTATAATTGCTTATGTATTTTCTCATTTGCAATGATCATGGACCTATATAAAATGTTTTTTCTATAAAAATGTTAAATTTTCAACAACTACAAGACTCAATCCCACAACCTCAAGGATAAAAACAAACTAATTTACCTACTAAGCTAGACAAGCTAACTAATATTTATATAAAAACATTAAAGCACATTGTTTCTCGACATTTTATTGCACAAATTGAAGCATATTTCACTCTTAATGATTTTGCACATTTATTTATTTTATGATAACCAACAGTTTATCGTAGAATGGAAGTGACAAATTGAATAGAGTGTAGAGTGATGAAAATATGGTAATAATTCATTCATATAGTTTATTGTGAGATGATGATACTTTTGTTTAAATCGAGTTTTGTGTTGATATTTAATTAATTTGAGATTAAAGTGAGATAATTTATTTCTTTGCCACATATAATCTCTTGCATCATATACTCGCACACTTTACTTATCACTCTATGAATGTATATACAAGACTAATATATTTACACACGTTATGATAATGGTGGGAGTGAGACATATAAACTTGATATTGATTGAATTATGATATTTAAAAGAATAATTAAATTATTATATTAGATAATTTATTTGCTCAAATGAATTCTTGAAAGATATTCAAGCTAACTACGAGTCATAGATTATTAAAAAAATTGAAGCACATTATTTATTTGTGTTCAAACCATTCAAGCTAACTAAGCTGTGAATATCTAAAAAAAGTATTTGTTAGTTAATATAACCATTGAGCAAGAGAAAATTAGAGAGATAAGGTTGTGCCTTAATAAGAACAATGATTAGTGAGGTCGGAAGTGTGTAATAGTATGAGTTATGAGATAGTGAGTAAATCAGGTTTCAAGTCATTTACTATTAACAAATCCAGAGTATTGATTGAGTTGAATTAGTTTAAACTGAGCATATTTATCAAGTCCTAAATATATTCATATATCAAAACCATAATTTCCATATTCTTCTATGTTTAACGGGCCAATTGATGTTTCATTCCTAAAAAAAATTGGCCAGTGTTGTTTTTTTAGTCTTGACTTTATTTGTTTGTAAATGTTTCGAGGAAAGTGCAATATAATTATTTGTTTGTCTTGAATTTACTTTTGTTGGTAAATCAAATTTTTTGAAGCTATATTGGTTTATAAGACATCACTCATTTGGAAATTTTATTAAGAGAAGTATAGTTAAAAAAAAATTGAGTTGCATAAATTAAAAAATTTATGAATATTTAAGAGAAGTATTTGTCAATTAATACCTTTTAAGGTAGGAAAAATTGGATACATAAGATTGTACTTTAGTAAGAACAATGGCCAATGAGGTCACAAGTATGTAATAGTATGAGTCATGAGATCGTAAGTAAAGCGGGTTACAAGTCATTTACTATTAACAAATTCAGAGTATTGATCGGACAATGAATTGAGCATATTAATGAAACCTATATAAGTAAAGAGGATTCTAAGTTATGATTGGCCATTTGAGGTTTTATTCCTCAAAATGATTTTTTTTAGTGTTGATTTTTTTAGTCTCGACTTTATTTGTTTGCAAATGTTGTGATAGAGTTTTAATTTTGTTTTCTAATTTTCTTGAACTTACTATTGTTGAAAAATCATTTTTTTACAAATTTTTTGAAGTCATATTGATTTAGAAGACATCACTTATTTGAAAAGTTTGTTTGACCAAAAAGTATAATTGTTTATTTTTTTATCCTTTGCACTGATCATAAGTGGACCTATTTCATTTGAGTATGTAATTGTCACTTAATTAATTTTCAAAATATTCTAAAATTAATCATGATACTCAGTTTAAATATTATGTGTATTTTGGTACTATATAAACAATTATCTATCTATGTTTATATTTTCTACTGTAAAATATTTAAGTTCTCAGTTTAGTCACATGTTTATTATTTTGATCTATTAAGGTTAATCCTTCAATTCAAAATTTTAGTTGGTTTATAATTTACTAAACATAATCTTAAATTTATCATCATAGAACAAGATCATCATCATTTATTATTATACTAAATAAACAATGAAAATATCACAGATCGGCCAACGGGCCGAAATAATGCTAGTTCCATAATATAGACGTTTTAGTTATCTTGGAGACTAGAGTTACTATTAATAAGGGTTTGGGGATACTGTCTAAGTCATTTGTCGACTGAGCACATTTTGAGACTTGTGATGGCATTAATGGGAAAATTTGGATACTTTGGAGGCATCATATAGATTTGGTGATCAAGGATTTTGCTGCAACTTATGTCCTTGATGCTGTGAAAGGCTCTATTTGGTTTGATCTCTTGGTAGTCTATGGTGCGAATAAGGATTCCCAAAGAAAACATATGTATGACTCCTTTAGTTTTGGCACTGGTCCCTTGGTCTCAGTTGGAGATTATAATGTTGTCCTCTCTCCTTCGGAATCTTCGAATGGTTGTGTGAACTTTAAGAGTATGACTGATTTTAGGGAGTGGATTCAGAAGGGTTGTTTGGTGGACCATGCTGTGAATGGACCTTTCTTCACTTGGCAGAATGGCAGGGTTGCTAGGAGGCTTGATAGGACTCTGGTTAACTGTGACTGGATCTCTCCCTTCCTACAAAGTCAGGTCAATATTCTCCCCCTTGGTATGTCTGATCATTGTGCTATGATTTTGAATACGGATGTGAACCTCCGTTCCTTGCCAAAGCCCTTCAAATTCTTCAAGATGTGGTGCTCTGACCCTCAGTATAAGGACATTGTAAAAAATGCTTGGAGGAGTGTTACTGGTGGTACTAACCTCTTGAGTATAAATCATAAAATGCGAGCTGTAAAGGCTCAGCTTAAAACTCTAAATCGTGAAACCTTTTATGATATTAGAGGGAGAGAGTTAGGGATGTCGAGGGATTGATGCATACAGCTCAGATTCATGCCCTGAGGATCCCTTCTGACAATAATTTTGATCTTGCTGCGGCTGCTACTAAGAGTTGGAATGAACTACGAGAGGCAGAGGAGCTATTTTTGTGGCAAAAAGCAAGGCAAGTCTGGATTTCTTGTGGAGATCAGAACTCACAGTACTTTTATAGGTCTATTAAAGTTAGGCAAGCTCGGAATTTCATTTCTATCTTGAACAAAGCTGATGGTTCAGTTTGCAATTCCATTGAATCTATTTCAGGGGAGCGGTGAGTAGGGTTGGCAATCGGGCAGATTGGGGACGGGTATGTGGGATCCAATGCCCGACCAATTAAGCATCGGGGACGGATAATCCCCGTTCCAAAAATATTCATCGGATTCCGATTGCCTCCCATCCCCGCCACCGACGGGTTTTAAGTTTAATCGTCGGTGATTTATGCCCGAGTAAACCCGCAAAAATCAATCAAAATGAGCAAAAATCATGCATAAAATTTTCAAACTAAACTTCATTAAATCAAAATCCACAATCCATTCCACAATTCATTCACACTAAAGTACTGCAAGTCTGCAAGCATCCAACAAACTTGAACAGTGTCAACACTTAAACTACTGCATTGTCGACACATAAAACAGAGTACTACAACAAGAAAATTGAAACTTCGAAGTTCAAAGTTCAAACTTGCCAACCCTAACTGCTGCAGATTGCAGATTAACCACCTAATCTGAACTAGAAAAGCAAGCAAACATAAACAACTTGTGAACTCATCAGTCATCATTCATCAAGGCATCTCATTGCTTAAACAACAACTGGCAGCTCTTCGAGTTCTCATTTCAGCAAACCCTGAAATATGCAATTGAAAATAGTTTTCAGTTAGATAGACCTCTAATTCAGACTGAATTATTCAGTTAGCTTGGCAGTTGATATTGTAAAATACATAAAGATGGAGTTTAGTTTTAGTATTTCAGTTAACTACCTTTCTTACGGAAATCAGTCAAATGTCATCAAGATTGTAGTTCGTAATAGATCTAGGAGGAACTTGAGATTGAGATCCTCCTACACACCAGACAGCACAAGTTCATTAATCACTATCTGTGTTCTAATTTTTCAGCAAGTAATTCTACATTTTTTAGGGTTTAGGCAAATTACCTTGGTCCTCTATGTCGATTGGTTCATCATCACTCCCAAAATGATATCCAGAGCTGTGAAGCAGCCCTCCAACTCCACAATGTTGTTCCCAATAGCAGGATCTGCATAATAGTAGAGTTAGAACTTTCATATTCATCCTTTGATATTCATAATAGAAGAGTTAGAATAGTTAGTCCTGTACCTCTTTCATACTCATCCTTTAGCCAACTCCTGATACACATTAATGCCTCTACAGTGGCAAAATGCAGCTTGCTGCGATGGGAGTCTAGAAGTCTACCTCTAGAACTGAAGGCAGGCTCAGATGCAACATAGGTAACAGGGATAACAAGAACATCTCTTGCTACTGCTTGCAATATAGGGTATTTCAGTCCACTTAGTTTCCACCACATCAAGATATGAAAGTCAGAAGAACGAGGTAGAACATCCTCGTTCAAATAATTGTCAAGCTCAGTAACAACAACAGTTGTTCTAGCATTTTTCCTTTGAGTAAAGGACAACTCAAAGTCAAGATCATTGGATGTGGCATTACCATTCTCAATATCAGACGAGCCAACCCCAATAGATGATTGGTTTTTAGCATGCCTCGATTGATATTCCAATATGAGATCACACAAGATCTGTTTCATAGAAGTAGCACTAAAGCCACATTCAGTAGGTCCTATTTTTTCAGCATAATACTCAACAATCTCAAGCTTGTATCTAGGATCCAACATAACAGCAACTGCCAAAATTTGGTGAATCACCTCCCAATACTTACTGAACTTAGACCACATAGACTGAGCCATATTTGATATCACAACATTTGGATCCAAAAGCCATTCGGTTATTTTAACCCTCAGGTCACATATACGAGGAAAAAACAAATTAGTGGTTGGGTACTTAGATCCAGAAAACAGGTCAGATATCAAGCTGAAAACCTCAAGCTTCTCACGGACAATGGCAGCAAATTGCCAATGAGCAGTAGAAGGCAAACAATTGTATTGAGCATCCCTAAACTTCAGTCTACTGAACACATCTCTATAAGGCATGGCACAGCTTAACATTACATATGTAGAATTCCAACGAGTTCGGCAGTCCAAAACAAGCCTTTTATCATGTCTAAGTTTCAATTGTTTAGCAGTTTCTTGAAAAAATTCCAATCTCTTAGGAGTAACCATCCAATAACACAAAGACTCACGAATTTTCTCAATTCCATCTCTCACAACATCTAGGCCATCTTTGACAACTAAATTCAGAATATGGGCAGAGCATCTCATGTGGATTAAAGCTCCATCTTTTATCAAAAGAGGCAGTGCTAACTTCGTCTTAACATGTTCAAGCATTCTATCGTTTGTGCAACAATTATCTAAGGTTATAATTGATACCTTAGTGTCAACGTTCCATTCCATCAAACAGTCAACAAGAAACCTTGCAAGCCTATCAGCTGTATGAGGAGCTGGGACATAGATGAACCTACAACAAGAGAATAAACAACTTTCATTAGACAACCAATTGCTTAGTTAGATAAGTAGTCACTTATAGGTACAAGTTTTGTAGGTTTAGATGCATTACCTCAACAATTGACTCCTCAAACACCATCCATTATCGATATAATGTGCAGTGACATCCATGTAACCTTTCCTTTGGTTACTGGCTGTCCACATATTAGTCGTTATTGCTACTCTGCCCTTACTACAGTCAATTAACATCTGAATCTTAGCCCTTTCATCAAAATACATTCTCATCACATCTCTTTTCAATGTGTTCCTGGAAGGAAAACTGAAAAGTGGCTGAAGAGAATAGCAAAACCTCTTGAAATGCAAATGCTCGACTATAGACAGAGGGTACTCATGCATCAACACAACAGTAGCAAGTTCTTTCCTAGACATTCAGCATTATAAGCAGTAGCAACCAATCAGTTTTGCCTTTGATTAATAAATTGGGACCAAGAACTTTCTGTGATCCATCATGTATTCTCTTCTGAATACATGACTTCACATGACTCCTCAGGTGGGAGGTACCATTACTGGAATCACCACCCAATAACTTCCTACAATAATTACACTTAGCCTTCCAAATATCATTCACCTTAACTCTCTCAAAATGATACCAAACCGGACTTTTACGCTTACCCAGATGTTACTGCTTCTTCTTTAGCAGGTGTTTGGTGGTTATCATTGCCAACAACGATCTCCTCTAGGGGTTGTACTTGGTTGCCATTGTTGTTAGGTTCAACAATAGGCAACTGATCAACAAGCATATCAACCTCACCCCCATTCATGTTGCCTGCAAGTACCAAAATTGGCAAGAATCAATCAACAAAGAATTATGCTCTGACTTTGGATACGTATGAAGTAGTAAGACCTAAAGATTCAATCAACACAGAAAGAACGACTCTCACCTTGAATTGTTGTTGTCTGCATCTGCATGTCTAAAATCACTCACTCACTTGATAGTCGATACACCTGACAACACCCATAAACAAAAGTCAGCCGCCAGAGTCAAATCGAACAATGAAACCCTAAAACCCTAAATTTTGAATACTGACTTTGATTGATGGAAGAATATGTGAAATTTGACAAGAGAGAAGCGGTATTTATAGCCACAAACCTGTAGATATGAATCCAAATAGGGTTAGTGAACAAGAGGATAATTGTGTCGAACAAATTGATTGGGAAAGAAGCGGAGAAATCGAAGTGTTTCTGCTTTCTGGGGTTGTATTGGGTGAAAGAGGGAGCGCGCATTCTAAAATCAAAAGGGGTAATGATTTCCGGCGGCACAACCGTGTCTAATTGGACAACAGGATGAGGGGTTACTCCGATCTAAACGGCGGCGAGAGAAAAGAGAGAGAGATTTGGCAATTGAAATGTCGGGAAATAAATGAGATCGATGCATGCGTTCAAGGTTTAAGGGTTGATCCGGGGATATAATACCCGTCGGGCCGGGTCCGGGTATAGGGACGGTGCGGATACCTCTAAATCCGTCCCCGCCCGTCACCGTCAACTAACGTCATCGGGTTTAACCGTCCCCGACCCGTAACCCGAACATGTCAGTTTTCTAACCGCCATTTTCGGTCCAGTTTCGGGTGATTAACCAGATAATCGGTCAGACCTACCAAGCCTAGCGGTGAGGTATTATGAAGGCTTACTTGGAGCTTGTGATTCTGGAGTCCTTTCTCAAACACAAGCCTATTTTGATGACCTGATTGTGGGAAGCTTACTGACAGGGATGCTAGATCACTTGTGGCACCTGTATTTGGAGATGAGATTCGGAATTCCATGTTTTCTTTGCATTCTGGTAAGAGCCCCGGCCCGAATGGTTTTTCCTCTCACTTCTTTAAGCATGGTTGGGAGGTTATAGGGCTAGATGTTATCATTGTTGTCCAAGAATTTTTCCTTAGAGGAAATATGCCTCCGCAAGTAAACTCTACAAACATTACCCTAGTTCCAAAGGTTCATAATGCTGCTGAGATGAAAAGCTTTATACCTATTTCATGCTGCAACATCATTTATAAATGTATCACAAAAATCAAGGCTAACCGATTAAGCATTGTGCTCCCTAAAATCATTAGCCCAAGTCAGTCAGCGTTTGTTAAGGTCGGCTTATCAGTGATAATGTTTTGATGGCCCATGATCTTGTGAGTTCTTACCACAAGAAACAGACTTCCCCTCGTTGTGTGCTGAAGGTTGATATTACTAAAGCCTTTGATTCTATTCATTGGGATTCGCTCCTACTTATTATGGCAGCTATGAATATTCCACCTCAGTTCATTGCTTGGGTCAGAGTTTGCTTGCATACCACTATGTTTGTAATGTGATTGTTAATGGGAGTCCTTTTGGTTACTTTTCTGCCAAGCATGGGGTTAGGCCGGGGGGCCTTTGTCTCCATCTCTATTCGTGATTGTGATGGAGTGTCTTCACTGCTTACTGAGTCGTGTTGGAGCAGCTGGATTGCTACCTTATCACCCTCGTTGTAAGAAGCTTCAGATTCACCATTTATGTTTTGCGGACGACTGTTTGCTTTTTTTCAAATGCCTCGTTGAGTGGGATGAAGGCAATTATGGATATTTTGTATTCCTTTTATCTCTTAACTGGCTTGAAGGTTAACCCCTCTAAATTTGAGATTTTCTGCTCTTCAAGTATTCATGCTAGCCTTCGAAGTGATATGATGTCTCTAAATGGATTCAACATTGGAGTGCTCCCCGTTAAGTACATAGGTATTCCACTTATTTCGGGGAAGCTTAGGAGTGAAGATTGTAAGATATTGGTGGATAACATTACTGCCAGAGTGACTACTTGGAAGGCTAAGGCCTTGAGCTATGCAGGTAAGCTCCAGTTAGTCAATTCTGTTATCAATGCGATGTGTAGCTACTAGCTTAATGTTTATTTCTGCCTAAGAATGTCATTAAAAGTGTGGAGCAGATTTGTAGTCATTTCCTCTTGGGGACGAATGATAAGGGGCACTCAAAAGCAAGAGTCTCTTGGGGGTCTGTTACTCTTCCTTGTAGAGAGGGGGGGTTAGGTGTTCGCGATCTTAATTCTTGGAATGTGGCTTGCCTTGCTGGACAAATTAGAGCCATCCTTATGAATTCTGGCTCGATATGGGTTGCGTGGGTACGAATGTACAGGGTGAAGAGTCAGGATTTCTGGACCTGTGAGCCGCTACTAATGCTTCGTGGGTTTGGAAGCGCATCCAGAAAGTTCGACCTCAGATTGTGCCTTTTGTTACCTACTTTATTGATGGCCAGCTTAATTGGGATGGGGTTCCTTGGTCTAAGTTTAGTACATCTGAAGTCTGGAGAGTTATTCGTCCCTCTGCTCCTAAGGTTACTTGGTATGATCAGATCTGGGGCTCACCGTCTATCCCCCGCCATTCTTTTATTAGCTGGCTTGCAGCCAGGGATAGAATGGTGACAAAACAGAAGCTTTTACAGTGGGGCAAAGGTACTGATGATTTTTGTATTTTTTGTGGTCATCAAGAGGTAGAGACAAAGGACCACCTTTTTGCCAGTTGTGTTTATGCTAAGCAGGTTAAGTTGCAGAGTCGGTTCCCAGTGGAAATTGTTGCTTGTCATTCTAGGGAGGACACGAAAGTTTGTATGGACCATCTCACCTTGTCGTCAAATGAGAGGAAAGCTTTGTGACTTCGGTCGAGAGGGTTTGTTTATCATCTTTGGGGAGAGAGGTGTTGCCACCTTTATGGTGAGGGTAGAAGTTTTTATTCTGGTCGTTTAGCAGTCATTATTTTACGTGACCTCCGTAGCTTGCAAGTCTTGGATGTATCCCCTTAGTTACTAGTCTCCTATAGGTTTATTGTATTTTTTGAACTTCATGTACTCGACCTTTTTTGGGTTGTTACTTTGATGAATGAGAAGCCAAAACGTTCATAAAAAAATAGTTTAAAGTAAAAAATAAAAAATATATAGATAAATGTTTATACAGTGCCAAAATACACATAATATTTAAATTGAATATTATGATTAATTTTAGAATATTTTATAAATTAATTAAGTTCAATTACATACTGAAATGAAATAGGTCCATTTTATGATCATTGGAAAGGAGAAAGAAAATTAAGAATTATAATTTTTGTTCGAACAAACTTTTTAAATTAGTGATGTCTTCTAAACCAATATGACTTCAAAACATTTGTAGCAAAATATTTGATTTACCAACAAAAGTAAGTTCGAGACAAACAGAAAACGAGATTGAAGCTCTCTCAAAACATTTGCAAACAAATAAAGCAGAGGCTAAAAACCCAACACTGTCCAAAAAAATTATTTTGAGGAATGAAACCTCAATTCGCCTGTTAAAACTTAGAAGATAGAAGAATATGGACATAAGGATCATGTTTAATATATTTAAGTTCGATGAAATATACCCAATTCGGTCTAACTCAACTAGATCAATACTCTAAATTTTTAAATAGTAAATGACTTGTAATTTGCTTTACTTACGATCACACACTCGTGACCTCACTGGTCATTGTTCTTATCAAGGTATAATCTTATTTTCTCCAATGTCTCTAGCTCAATAGATATCTTAATTGACAAATACTTACCTTAAATATTCATAATTTTTTTAATTTACGCAACTCTATTTTTTTAATTAATACTTCTCTTAAACAAACTTTTCAAATGAGTAATGTCTTCTAAACCAATAAACTTTAAAAAAAAATGTGACAAAATATTTGATTTACCAACAAAAGAAAGTTCAAGACAAACAAAAAATTGAAATTGCAACTCTCTCGAAATTTTAGCAAACAAATAAAGTTGAGACTAAAAAAAAACCAGTATGGCCCAAAAAAAAAATTTTGAAGAATGAAACCTTAATTGGCCCGTTAAAACTTAGAAGACTGTGGAAACAAAGATAATTTTATATGAATATATTTAGGGTTGATGAATATGTCCAATTCAAATTGACTCAACTCGATTAATACTCTCAATTCGTTAATAGTAAACGACTTGTAACATGCTTTACTTACACACTCTTGACCCTCACTAACTATTGCTCTTATTAAGGTACAACCTTATTTCTCTAATTTTCTCTAGCTCAATAGATATATTATCTGAAAAATAGTTCTCTTTAATATACATAATTTTTTTAATTTATGCAACTTGATTCATGACCAAATTAATCAATAACTTAGTTAGTTTGAATGTCTTTAACACATATAAATTATGTGCTTTAATTTTTTAAGTAATCGCTGTTAGTTTGAATGTCTTTTAAGAATTTATGTGAGCAAATACATTACTCAATATAATGATTTCATTATTCTAAAACATACCATGATTCGATCAGTATCAAGCTTATGTCTCATTCTCACCATTATCATCACGTGTGTAAGCATGTTAATTAGTGTTATATATGCATACATAGAGTGATAAATAAAGTGTTTGAGTATATAACGTAAGAGATTATATGTGAAAAAAATATTTTATTTTAGTCTCAAATTAATTAAATAGTAACACAGAGCTTGATTTAAACAAAAGTATCATCATCTGCCAATAAACTATATGAATAAATTATTACCGATTTTTATTCATTCTACTCTCTATTCAATTTGTTAGTGTATTTCTACAATAAACTTTTGGTTATCATAAAATTAATGAATTTTCAAATCATTAAGTGTGAAATGTGCTTCAATTTGTATAATAAAATATCGAGAAGCAATGTGTTTTAATATTTTAATATAATTATAAATTAGTTTGTTTAGCATAGCTGGTAAATCACAATGCTTTTATCCTTGAGGTTATGGGTTCGAGCCTTATTAAGGTGAAGCATGGAGAATCCCAGGTGGCAATAGGAAAAAAGCTAAAATGTTTATATATGATTGTAGATTCAATACTCAATTACTGAATCAATTAATTATCGAACTAACCAACACCTCACTATCAAACTAAACAACTTATGAAGAAACATGTACTGAAATAGAAAATAAAATAAAAATTAATTGATCCCAAGGTTATGGAAACAAAGACTAGGAATTCATGTAAAATCACAAGAAATGAACGACTAGTGTGACTAAACAAACGAAAGACTTGATAGCTCGAAGCTTGGTATATCCAATCTACGACGCTTAATAAACAAACACTTGATCACTGGGTTGCCTATTGTTTTTTTATTCTCTCGAATGAGAGTTTTTCTCTCGCATGAGAGCGGCGACTACTAGGGTTTCTCTCTGCGTGTTCTAGGGTTTGCTCCCCAGCCTGCTGTCTCTCCGCTGACAGACTTCTCTCTTGCGCCTCCTGCTAGCCATGGATAATAGAGTTGCAGACCTAACTCTGGAGGAAAGCGACGACGAGGAGATCTCCCTTGCCGAACTTGTTCCGGACCCCCCCTCGTCTGGCTACGAACTGTGTACCGCCGGAACGTTACTCACAGATAAACGCGTCAACATCCCTGCAATGAAGTGGAACCTGGCAAACGCGTGGAAGCCTGGCAGAGGTGTCGAAATTGAGGAGCTTGGTGATGATATTTTTCTCTTTCGATTTCATCATGAAATCGATTTTCGCTGGGTGATGGAGGAAGGACCCTGGAGCTTCGACAACAGCCTCCTACTCCTTCACGAGATGCTGCCAGGTGAAGACCCCATGAATGTTCCCTTTCATCACGTTGCTTTCTGGGTACAAGTCCACGATCTGCCGTTTGGATACTACTCGGAGGCCGTCGGGAAGGCACTTGGGAATTACGTCGGCGTCTTTCTTGCATATGATGAAAAGAACTCCCAATCCTTTGTTAAAACCTACATGCGTATCAGGGTTTTACTGGACGTTAGGAGGCCTTTGAGGAGAGAGAAGAAGCTGCGCCTGCATGGGAATGCTGAGATCACGTGTACCTTCAAGTATGAGCGCCTCCAAAACTTCTGCTATATCTGTGGGGTGATGGGCCACATCGACCGCCATTGTGAGCTTCTCTTTCGGTTGCCCGCCGACCAAATCATTCGTAAATGGGATGAATCCCTACGAGCTGAATCGAGGAGGTCCAACCGCTACAGTAACAGCAAATACCTGATAACAAGGGAGCCGATGAGCCCTGTTAATCCACGCCTTGGCGGTTGGAGGGGTTCAACGAGTAATGATGGTCCGCAACACGACCCACCGAGTGGAATCCAAAGCCTCCGCACATGTCTGGGTGCGAATGTTAGAGATAAGGACAAGCTTGTTCCTTATGGAGATGATAGCATTGACCCTGATTCTGTGGCGCTTGTGATGGGGCCGGAGGACAGGAAGAGAAGGAGAAACAACGAGGACTCAGAACCTATGGACACAGGAGATGGAGGAAAACCAACGAAATCACCAAAGAAGGACACCCCACGTCCAAAAAACTTGGGATCGGCAGGGCCGTTGAACGGTTCCTGCCCGTCACAATGATCGTCCTAAGTTGGAACTGCCGAGGGATGGGCCAACCTCAGGCAGTTCAGGCGTTAAATGAGCTCGTTCGAGCTCATAGGCCGGAGGTGATTATCTTGTTGGAAACTTTCGCAAATAAACAACGAATGGAGGCCATTCGTGTAAAACTGAATTTCGAAGGATGCTTTGCTGTGGATGCCGTGGGTCACAGTGGTGGCATCTGCATCCTATGGAAGAATAAAAACATGGTGAAGGTGATGGGTTTCAGTAATAATCACATTAATGTAGAAGTTGAAGAGAACGAAGGAGAGGCTTTTGTGCTCACAGGATACTATGGCTACCCCGAGAGACCGAGAAGACGAGTGGCGTGGGCTTTCCTCAAAACAATTGCAAACTCTGTTGTTGGGAGATGGTGTTGCATGGGTGATTTCAACGACCATCTATCGGCGGATGAAAAACGTGGGAGACGTAACCACCCTAATGCTCTCATAGAAGGATTTCGGCGGACAGTTAATGAGTGTGGGCTTACCGATATCCGCCTCGACGGATACAAATTCACTTGGTGGAGGTCAAAAGGTACGCCGAATGAGATTGAGGAGCGGCTCGACCGAGCTATGGTAAACGGTGCTTGGTCCCAGTGCTTTCCGGGAGCTACTTTGCGAAACCTCATCGCCCCGATTTCAGATCACTCACCCATTCTCTTGAACACGAAGCCGCGGATGATGGGAGTCAAAACTAGGCGCTTCCGTTTTGAAAACAAATGGATGTCTGAGGAAGGGCTTCGTGGGGTGGTTGAAGAAGGTTGGCGTGGAGGTTTGGATCAGTCCATTGACGGGCGATTGCGTGGCTGTGCACGTAAGCTCACTGATTGGGGATCGGAGCTGAACAATCAGTTCCGTCTTAAGAAGAAATCCCTTGAAAAGCAGATGATTACCTCGAGAGAGAAAGGGGATGAGGCTGGTGCTCGGGAGTTCGAGCGATGCCGTGCAGAGATGGTACGAGTGCTGCACCAAGAGGAAGCCCACTGGAGGCAGCGCGCCAAACACTTCTGGCTTAAAGATGGGGACCTAAACACGAGATATTTCCACTCCGTCGCAAATGGTAGATGCTCCAAAAAGACGCTAAAACTTGTTCACTCCTGAGGGCATGGGGGCTATTGTTCACTCCTATTTCTCCGACTTGTTCACACCAGGCATCTGCGATTGGGAAGAGGTAATCGAGCTGGTCGACTGTAAGGTTTCGGCTGCCGACAATTGTAAGCTGCTTGCGCCTTTCACAGATGCAGAAATCAAGGCGGCGGTTTTTTCTATGCATCCCGACAAATCCCGGGTCCCGACGGGTTTAACCCGGGATTTTACCAACGGTTTTGGTCGATTGTCGGAGACGACGTGACGTCAAGTTGTCAGAGATGGCTTGCTACGGGGGAGCTCCCCGATTCATTGAGAGAGACGACTGTGATTTTGCTCCCCAAGTGTGATGATCCGGTTACGATTAGAGATTGGCGCCCCATCTCCCTTTGTAGTGTGCTGTACCGAGTGGTGGCAAAGGTACTGGCAAATCGGCTCCGACTTGTTATTCCAAACCTGATAGCTGAGGAACAATCCGGCTTCGTGAAAGGATGCTCCATTGTGGACAATGTTATGGTGGCTTTCGAAATCATCCACAGCATGAAGCTGAAACGCAACCATAAGCACGGAGAAGTTGCTGTGAAAATCGACATCTCGAAGGCCTTTGATAGGATCGAGTGGAGATATTTGGAGGAAATTCTGCTCAAACAAGGGTTCGATGCTAGATGGGTCCACCTAATGATGATGTGTGTGCGCTCCGTTGAGTACCATGTGGTTGTTAACGCAGAGCGAGTCGGCCCCATCACGCCCGGGAGGGGTCTGAGACAAGGGTGTCCCCTCTCGCCCTTTCTGTTTATTCTCTGCACGGAAGGTCTGTCGGCTTTGCTTAAAAAGGAGTGTATGGAGGATACCATCCATGGTGCTCGTGTCTGTCGAGGTGCGCCATCGGTTTCTCACCTTCTATTTGCCGATGACAGCTTCATTTTTTGTAGGGCTGAGATAGCTGAAGCTCGGAAGCTAAAAGAGGTTCTCGTTAAGTACGAAAGAGCGTCCGGACAGCCAATTAATTACGCCAAATCGAGCGCCTTCTTCAGCCCCAACACTTTCGATCTGTTGCAGCAAGGCATCAGGTGCATTTTGGGCATTCACAACCCGATCGTGTCGGGACGATATCTTGGTATGCCATCAATGGTTGGACGAAATAAGCGAGAGGTTTTTAAATTTTTGAAGGAGCGCGTATGGACGAGGTTGCAGGGATGGAGGAACAGGCCTTTGTCGAAAGGCGGGAAAGAAGTTCTGATCAAAGCCGTGGCGCAGGCTCTCCCAGTTTACTGTATGAACGCCTTTCTTATCCCGATTACTATGGCCGAAGAGCTTGAAAGAATGATGAACAGTTATTGGTGGGGGAACAATGGTAATGTTGGGGGTGGTATATCATGGATGAGATGGGAGAGAATGAGCGTGAGGAAGGAGCACGTGGTATGGGCTTCCGCGATCTCTACGGTTTCAACCTGGCAATGTTAGGAAAACAGGGTTGGAAGCTTCTTACAAATGCAACATCGCTGGTGGGCAGAATTTATAGAGCGAAATACTACCCTAAGAGTGACTACCTCTCGGCCGAACTGGGTGCTAACCCAAGTTATATTTGGAAAAGCCTCTGGATGCTAGAGTGGCCATTTCCCATGGTTACCGCTGGAAAATTGGGGACGGACGTGCAATCAAAGTCTGGGATGAACCGTGGCTCCGGGGCGATGGCGATAGGCGCATTCATTCAACCTCCCCGATTGGTGGATGGGACCTCCGAGTTAGCGCACTCATCCTCCCAAATGGCAAGGAGTGGGACGAGCTGCGCGTCCGAAGCATTTTTAACCCGGAGGAGGCGGAGGCTGTGCTGAACATCCCCTTGACAGCTAGGGAACCTGATCGAAGAATCTGGCATTTTAGTCGTAGCGGAGAGTATACTGTGAGGTCCGCCTATCGTCTCTTGCGAGACAGAGTGGTTCCCTCGACTCACCTGCATCTGAACGGCGAATGGAGGAAGCTTTGGAGCTCTTGCGTCCCTCCCAAGCTGAAACATATGTTATGGAGAGCTATCAAAGGAGTTCTACCGACAAAGTAGGGGCTTCAGCATAAGGGCATCAGCATTGATTGGCGTTGTGGGATCTGTGACGGTAATCCTGAGACTCCTTGGCACCTCTTTCTTGACTGCGATTTTGCACGCGACTGCTGGCTTGAAGCCGGGCTTGGGACGCTGATTACAGGGCTGCGAGATAGGGTTGAATCTTTTGAGGAGTGGGCACACCTCATGTTGAAAGAGGGGTCTGATCAGATCATCCAAACTATCTCAGCGGTGATCTGGGCAATTTGGAAAGAGCGCAACGCCCGGGTTTGGAATCAATGTTCCCAACCAGCCGCGAGAGTGGTCGTGCAGGCTAGCAACGCAGTTAGCGAGTGGTTGTTGGCAAAGGGAAGCCCGATTCCAAGGACAACCGATTCGACGATCTGCACCAAATGGCACCCCCCCCCCCACAGGTAGCAATCTCAAATGCAACACTGGCGCAGCGACGTTCGCTAGAATTGGTTTAATCGGCTTGGGTGCTTGTCTAAGAAATAACCAAGGTCAGCTGATGGGTTTCTGGATGAACACGAAGAGAGGAGGCCTCTCGATTGCCGAATGCGAAGCCCTCGCACTCCTCGAGGCCATGGAATGGGCACAGCAACAGGGCTTGCAAGATGTTCTCTTCGAAT
The DNA here is from genome assembly GCA_034768395.1 of Linum lewisii. Lineage (NCBI taxonomy): Eukaryota > Viridiplantae > Streptophyta > Magnoliopsida > Malpighiales > Linaceae > Linum > Linum lewisii. The sequence goes on from CM068303.1 coordinate 11,637,891, forward strand.
CAGATGCCAAAGCTATAGTCGACGGCCTGAAGAATGAGGACTCCAATTTTACAGAGCTTGGAGACCTACTCAAGAAATGTAAGACTATATTATCAGCCTCCCCAAACTACACAGTAGCACACGTTACGGTAACAGCAACTCTGCTGCTCACACTTTAGCCAGATTTTCCTGTAATTTTGTTGCACCAACTGTGAGTGTCCTCGCTCCAGCTTGGCTTCAGAACACTTTGGACAGCTTTTGTTTGAGCACTCATTAATAAATTAGGCCTCGGCCACTTTCAAAAAAAAAAAACACTTGATCACTGAACCATGCAACACTTGACAATTCAAACGAATATTTGAAGATTTTAATGTTCTCAAAATAATAATAATATTTTCAGGAAAAAAAAAACAAATTAATGGACCGAACCAATTTTTGACGATAGATTCAATGTTTTATAGTTCAAACTGTTGTAACAACACTACTGAAAGATACATCTTATCCAAGCTAGAAGAGGATAAACGTCTAAAGGGTGTTTGGGAGTTGTGAAAAGGAAAGGCTTTGAGGGGGAACATACATGTGGGGTGTTATGAGATATAATATATATATACACTTGGTAAATGCCAATGACATGGGGAACAACTTAAAACCAAATGTTGTGTTCCAACTTTTGTTCTCAACATTACATATCAAAGACAAAATCCAGAGCTACCTTTAATCTAGTTCAAAAGTTGGTCCAATCCAAACAACCCATAAGAACCTGAAAACAAAAAACAAAAGAGAAAGGGTCAAACACTAACTAATATTGGGTGATGGAGAAGATGGGTTTCTTGAGTTTGGATCATATTTGATTTTGTAGGGATGGGAAGAAGATAGAGTATTGAGGAGGACCATGCCAATATGCCATCTATGAGGATATGCATATCGTGATGTACATTTGGCCTTCTTTAAATTTTCTATACTTTGATCGAAATTAGTCATAATGAGAATGACTCGCTTCACTTTGAATTTGTTCTGTATTTTTTAGTGTTCAATAAGGTGCTAGGCGGGGGGTGAGCCTTTGTCTAGCGCTTAGTTTGTCTAAGAGGAGCCTATGCGCGTTTAGACGTTTTACCAAAATAGCCATGAAATCGATAACCTTAATCAACAAAACATATAGTGTCAACAAGTAGTGCGCTTTGAGTGTTTGACCAAGAACACAAAGCAAACAACAACATATCATATTTCTTGTCTCCATGTACAAAAACAACAATAAATGACAAATTACATATTATATTACAATAATCATAAATCGCGGCGGTGGACAACAAAACAGGGTATATCTAGTGGATAGCAAAACAACACAAAGTTTGAGTTGACCAAGAGGAAAACTAATGTAAGATTGCAAGGTAGAAGGAAGCAACAGAGTAACAGACCAAGAATACTCCCCTGATAGAGCAACAATGGCGTCGAATTGGGACTCTTGAGATTGGTACTCCTATGCTACAGCAGCGGCGGTGAAAACTCACTCACTAAGCCGCAACGACGGCGGCCACTCCCTCAAAAAGCAGTGGCGGGAACCAAAACACATGTTTTGATTTGAATTTTTATTTTATTTTCGACCTCGTCCGCTTAAGCAACCGCCTAATCATTAAACCGCCTAACTAGCCACCTAGGGCCAAAGCGGGTGATCCGTCTATCGCTCAGCGTCTAGGCGGCCGCCTAGAACATATTCCAAAAGAAAGAAAGCACCAGCAAGAAGCAAGTTGGTTCTTGCGACAATAACAAAAATAGCTATGACAGTTGATCCTTCCTTTGCTGACTTTCAAAAGGGCATCACTCATTTGGTGTCCCCGATACCCAAATCATTCCATTTCCTAATGTTCTTGTCGTCTCTGCTATGCTACACTGTTACTGCCATTGCTTCCCCCATTCCCCAAAAATGCAAAATCCCATTCTTTCTCATGCACATACATCATCATACAGTTCCAACAAACATTTCCAGATATTAACGACTATCTTGACCTGCGTCTTCATCTCAATTTCATAAACATACTGTTGGATTTGATACATTCATTGTAGTTAAGATAAAGGAATCATTTCGTAATCTGATCTGACCACCAAACAGAAAACATGCACTTCTTACTGCCACTGTTTTCACTACATTTCTGGACAGCACTGTATTCTCTACCAAACATAAACGAACGGCAACTCTTACTCATGAAAACCATATCATTTGATTTTTTGTTGGTACTGCTCTCTGAGCGGCTTCACCTAGGAAGGAACCCATCAACCGAGTCTCGATGCTTCTCTGTTGGTAGATGAAGAACGGCCTCTCAGTGCTGCAACGCTTAACTTGTTTTCTGGGACTGCGCTAGAAGATCTCTTCCCACTTTGTTTCTTTGGACCGTAGGACTTTACTGACTTTGACTTTGACGATGACGATGACCTTACAGTTCCAGTAGGCTTCCCGGTCTTGGAATATGACTTTACCGTCTTTGTATTAATCTTCACTGCTCTCCTAGACGACGTCACTGGAGCAGACTTTCTGCCAGAGTGTCTGGTGGATCCTGATGGGGCCTTGTTAAATTTAGCATCTACTGCAGATTTAGACTTCTTGTTGCTCTGGTTGAATGGTGTTCTTGTTGACAGTCTTGCACTCTTTCCTTTCTGGTCAGATGATGATGCTCTTGACAGTCTTACACTCTTTCCTTTGTCTTCAGTTATTCGTGCCCTGGCCTTGTCCCTCCGAACCCCGTCCATAGTTAGGGACTCCAAGCTCTCATTCTTTCTTATAGCTTCTTCAATACGTGAAGATAATGGTACATCCTTTCTAGCCACCAAGCTTGTTACTTTGCCTAAAAGATTGGACAGGAACCACGATTTCAAACATCAACTAGTAAGAAAGAAGATGATACTACTTAATGAGGAACTGCTCCGCTAAGTTAACATGAAACAGATGCCCAGCCTTAAATTGAACTTTTCAATCTAGCTTAAAAAACCTTAATACAATTGTAGATTTTATATGTCCCAGAATACATAACTAAATCGGGTGATGGAAGGAGCCAAAAGCAAGAAACCACTCACAGGATTGAAGTCAAGGTAGCAAATTAGTTATATCTATTCACCACTTGAAATGGGTGTTAACTGTTAAGTACTATATTGACCAAATTATCATACCTTTTGCACCCATACGAGCAGTTCGTCCAGTTCGATGAAGATAATCAACCTATACATCAAAAGCAAAAAGGATATTTCAGAATTTCTCTTTTGGTCTGGTGTTCCTCTCTTCTTTGTAATAAAGTTTACAACAAATTCATGACTTTTGACCACCCAAGACGAATTCACTAACTATTTGAGAGCTGGAAAGGAGGACTACATAAATAATTCCAAAATTAATTGAATGTTGAAACAACATAGCAGAAAATTATAATAACAGCAGATAAAGGAACAGTCACTTACAGAATTTGAGGGAAAATCAAACATAATGACATGATCTACATCCAAGTCCAGTCCCCTAGCAGCTAAGTCTGTACAGACCAATGTGGGGCAATCTCCAGCGTCACTTTTGAACTTCTTGAGATTTTCAACCCTGGGTTTCAAGAAGAGGAAGAGGAATTGAGATTCTGCCGATCTAACAAAAACCTCAGTAATAATCATGTTATCATTTTCTTTGATTCATCTCACCTCTGCGCTGCTGGTACCTCCCCATGGTAATTAACAGTAGCCAACTGATTCTCAGAAAGAAAATGGTCAACAGCACGACTAGAATCCAAAGTATTGCAGAAGACCATCACCCTGTTCCCCTTGGCCAAACTTGGCTCAAGAACCTGCATTTAGCACCAGGAATTTTGATGACTTTTACTTGGCTTCTTGCAGAAAAGGAACAAAAGATGCAAATGGTTTCACATAAGTCAAATGAAGCAAAGCAGCTCACCTGTAGCAATGCTTCCAGCTTATTTTCAGAGCCTGCGAGTTTTATGAAATCGTGACGAGCAGAGGCAACCTTCCTGTGCAGTGTTGATGTGCGCAAATGCACTATGCCATGAAATTCTTCATCAACTAGGCTTTGGACTCCCTGTGAAAGGTCAATTAAGCAAGTTTCCTTTAACAAATGACATTTGTTTAAACTGAAACAAGTGAGATTAATCAAGATTCCAGTCAGATGGAAGTTCGATTTACAAAAACTAAGCCTGAATAAACTATTAGCATAATTTCATCTCAATTCAATGCTGGTGCAGGTTAATACTGAACAGAATTAAATGGAAATGTGCAAAGAACCTAAGCAATTACCTAACAGAAGCTAGCATGTTAAAGGACATTGTAGACAAACCATATCCCTGATGAACAATTTTTATTATCTTTTCCAGAGGTACTTGTCGAAGGTACAGAACTATCAAGTCTTGAAATGTAAATAGTGGAAGAGTTTAATGATAATTGAAAGGCACATCTAAAGCCGCTAAACAATCAACAAATTCAGCTTCCCACAGTCGATGGAAAAAGAACTCCTAACTTTCAATTCCTAACCTGCTAGCATCCTTGAGCTCCTCGATATAGCAAAATGCTTGACAACTTGGACAACAACTTTTAAATCCCAACACAGCGTACCTTTGTCATGGTAGCAGCAACCAAAACAGTTTGAAACCCTTGCCCATCTGTCTTTGATGCACGGTGTTTCAAAGGGGCAAGAAACTTGCGAATATCGGGACCAAAACCACGATCAAACATTGTATCTGCCTCATCCAAAACCTACTAAACAACAACAGAAAATTACAACATGCTTGAACTCGTGCTTAATTTCATCCTTGCAGAAGTAACTGTAGATGATGAACGTACTTGCATAGTTGAACAAAGATGAATCCAAATAAGCAATGTTTAGATACTCACCACATACTTTATATCTCCATAAACAATATTTCCTTCCTCAATGTGTTGAAGAATCCTACCAGGAGTTCCGACAACCATATCGATCGGGTTACTAAGTGAATCCTCCTGTGGTCTCAACCGGCCTCCACCGCTAACCATAGTAGACCTGAACCGCGCATGATGGCTAATGGACTTGGCCACTCGAAATACCTTTAAAATGGTAACTTATGATCATCATAACTCACAAAAATAACGGGAAGAAACTAAAAGAAAGAGCTTTCCTTATTCAGTAAAAGAAAGAAAGAGAAACCTGCTCAGATAGCTCCCTGGTGGGGCATAGAACAACAGCTCGAGGACGATTAGGCTTCATCATCCTCCCTGATAATGCCTCATCCTCCCTTATCAACTGCATAACCAACGAAAATTGAACTCTCAATGTCATTTTCACAAGTGACAAATACCATTCACATCACAGGATTCTTAAACTAAGCATTTCCAGTTGTTCAGATGCTGAAAAGATATCGTAAACAGACCTGAACGATAGGCAGTAGATAAGAAAGAGTCTTTCCAGAGCCAGTATGAGAACCCAAGACCACACTCTGGCCTTCCAAAACAGCAGGTATCCCAAGGCACTGAATCTCCGTAGGGACTTGAATTCCCATCTCCTTAAGGGCTTCCATAAGCTCCTCGGCCAAACCCAGCTCAGCAAAGCTCCCAGCCATAGGCTTCTTGCCTCTGTTATCGGCCTTGGCAGCGAGGCCATTTGAATCCTCGAGATTAGGAGAAGGTCGGGTTAGGGGTTTGGAGGAGTCCTTGAGGTGACGAGTCCTCAGCCTCTCCAATAGAATGGCGTGCTTAACTTGGTCCGGGTCGAGCAAAGGGGCAGCGGGAGCATCTGTGGCGGTGGCTGAAGCAGTGGAGAGGTGTTTGAAGTTAAACCCTAGCAAAACCCTGCTAGGTTTAGGAAAACGGAGACGTGGTGGGTGGTAGGTCGAGAAGCGGGGGATTTTGGTTGCAGAAGTGAGGGAGAGGGAGAGGAGTAGTGTCCTTGAAGCTGCTGCTGCTGCCATCGCCATTTTCTGTAAGTCGGATTGGAGGTTTTGCGAATGTGGGCAAATTTTTTATATGTTCGGATGAGAGCTGCTTCTGAGCATCATGCGTGCTTGCCTATCTCTTACGACATGTCGTTTTTGGCTATAGAGAATTTCGTAGTTTAGAACTTTGAATTGGTGTTCCAGAGTAGTGTGAGTTCACTAGTTTAGGGCTACTCTAGTCTTGTCCACTCTAACCGAAATCGGGAAGTAGAATGTCTGACGTGACTTCAAGCTCTGTCGTTACTAACTTTTTTTTCTGATCGTGTGAAAGTCTGTCTTCCGTACGTATTCAAGGCTCTAATCTCATTTTACCTAGCTTGATTCTTTGACTGATTGTTCACATCGGATCTCAAGTTCTGCATTGCACTCTCTAAATATGGTTCTTTTCACCTTTTCCTCACAGTACTTGTACGCGATCAGTCATTAAGGAATATTTAGGTTTAGAGGATGTTTCCCCTTTCTCGCATAAGAGCGATCAGAATTTGCCATGCTAAGTAACATATCCCACGACTCCCTCCTTCCACTACTCACAATCATTAGCTCCTTGGTAAGCTTTTACGCAACATGTGTGGTTCAAAGCAAACTCGGGCCTTGGATGCATTGATGATCAACATATGGGAGGATTCTTACTTCGTTTAGTCGTCTGACTTGAGAGTGTTATTGTTCAACAAGTTCATGCTCATGTACACAGACTCGACACCAACCTTGCACATCTCCCATAAATCGCATACGAAACAGCTCAACTTTCAACAACCACCAAGCACACTTTAGATTACACTAACACGTATGGCACAAGTCGTTTATACTCAGTTCATTCATTCTATCGCTAATATACATTAGTACGTACGTTCTAGTTCTCGTTACAATTCATTCGTACAACTCTTAATAGGGATATTGATTTGAACACATGTTAAAACATAGTCAATAAATAATAATAGGGTTTACCATTCTTTGTTCAACTTTCTGTCCAGATAAACAACAAGACCTCTGTACAAACAAGATTATGTGCAGATATACACATGTAGCAAACGACTATACATGATGCTAACCATTAGTGTCCATTGGCGCCAATTTATACAACATCCTAGTTAATCTGACAAATTTAGAAATCCAATAACACTAGGCAACTGATGAATTGATAATTACTAATTCCAGCATTCATCAGTCATTGCATCTGGAGATGAATGCGGGTGAACTCTTTAACTCTAAACAGCCTTAATACGAACACAATCTAATGTATACACAATCCAAATTGTAGAATTATTACTGTTTAAGTACAGCAAAAACAGCAGGGCAAAACTACACATGATGGAAAACAATCACTGAACCAAATAAGCAATGATGATTCATTCCCTAGACACAATCTCACATAAGTGCCAAACAAAAGAACCAGGAATTTAGAAGTTCAGGTCAAAATATAACCAGTCAGATCTTCACCAGAATAATTACTCAGCCAAATAGATGGGTCTCAACTCTCAGGTAACAAAATCAACATTATATATATATCCACGGGTTTCACAAGACAGTGCAGCAGCACACAAATTGCTAAATAAAGTTGAGAGTTGCTTGGGTTTTTGAGAGCTATCTAAAAGCTACCACCCCTCAAGGCAAGCACTAGATGAAGCACTGAGCCACCCTCAATGTTGTAGTCACGGGCAGTTTTGTCATCAGCAAGCTGCTTCCCAGCGTAAATAAGCCTGAAATTTCCAGAAAAAATTGAACATCGCTCATGAACATCATTAAGAAAAGAAGGAGCTGCTACAGATATAGTATACACAACTAAACATTCTGAGATGCATAGTTAATGAAGATGACAATATCAAACAGGAATTTCAGCCCAACCAAAGCAACAGGCTAGTAACTACCATGATTTGTTTATATCAAAGCAGGAAGATTGTCTTTACCTCTGCTGAATCGGGGAATCCCTTCCTTCTCCTCGACCCTTTCCTTGATCCTATCAATGGTATCATTGGGTTCAATGTCAATCTCAATCTCTTTACCAGTGAGTGTTTTGACCTTGATCATAGTTCCTCCCCTAAGCCTGAGCACCAAGTGAAGCGTGGACTCCTTCTGAATGTTGTAGTCCGCAAGGGTTCGGCCATCTTCCAATTGCTTCCCAGCAAAGATTAGCCTCTGCTGATCAGGAGGGATCCCTTCCTTGTCCTGTCAAATAAAGCACCCACACAAAATAAGGACAGAGCTTCAGCACCACAAACCCTAAAATCAATCGCAGCCAAAACACTCCACCCATCTCCAATCAAACAAATTTACTCAGGTAAAGTTCCCAATCAAAACACGAACTTTATCATGAAGTTGAAGCATAGAGCAGCTAATTGTTATATATAAAAAAATCAGCACCAATTGAAGATAAGAAACAGAACCCACGACGCAATCGGCGACAATAAGAGTTCCATACAACCTCAACACTAGAAGACCTAGTCGAGAAAAAGCTGAAATCATAAACAGGAGAAAGCATAATCCGTTACAGGGAGGGAGTGGTAAAGTAAGGAGCTGTATCGATGAGGAGGAAGGAGAGACCTGAATCTTAGCCTTGACGTTGTCGATGGTGTCGCTGCTCTCAACTTCGAGAGTGATGGTCTTGCCGGTCAAGGTCTTGACAAAGATCTGCATCTTCTCCTCCTCCTTCTTCTTCAAACTAGTAGGGTTATTCCGGTTTTTCGTTCGAAGAAGACGATTGAGAGGGGCAGCTTCAAACTCTGGTGATTCGAAGACTAATCTGAAGGGTCGATCTAACTATATATATATATGAGTGTCTGAGTGGGGGCGGTGGGGGATTTGTTCTGTTCGCTCGAGTTACGCTACCGCATACGGATCCCAATCCGGCTCGGGTACGGTTTTTTAAGAATGGCTTCTTAATCTTTTCTAGTAAAGATTTTATTGCTTAATCATGATCAATCGGGCAGAACATCATTAATACATCACTCAATCAGATAGGTTGGCCATCACTAATACAAGCGTAAAAAGGGAATAACAGCGTCTAGCCAAAGCATGTGCGATTTCATTCTCTTCTCTCCTCACAAAACTGATTTGGAATTGAGGCTTTCGGTGCAGGACTGCAGTACAAGACTAAATGAGCTCCCCAAATTTGTTGGTTGAGAAAGCACCTGCATGGATGACTTCTTGGGCGTCCGATTCAAAAGCAACGTCGTCCAGACCTTCGCTCTCAATCCAGCTTAGTGCCTCTAGCAAGGCCTTCGCTAGCTTCAGCTTCTTTGCTTGTCCATATTATGGGCCAGGATAGCTGTCTAAATTTGATGATGCGGTCGTCATGGTCACGTAGAACAATACCTGCTCCTGATCGCCCTTCCTCAACAACAATCGCAGCATCAGTATTACACTTGAACGTACCATGCTTGGGTGTGTGCCACTTCATGCATAAATCTTGGCGGTGAGCGGTCGTTATAATCCTCTCCTCTCTTGCCTTGAGCCAATCGTCTAGGTCTTCCAACCCCAATTTAAGTGCTCGCTCGGTTGTAGTTGCCTTCGAAGTCCAAACACGACAATTCCTTTCTTTCCAAATGCACCACATAATAGTCATAGCTTTCTTAATCTGGTCAGTCGTACCTTCGGAGAGCAGCAAACATAACCAGCCAACAAGATTTGTGATACTTCTCATCCATCTCTCCACATTCGCTATTAAGCCCACCTTAACCCAACACTCCTTGGAAAAATAGCACATTAGGAACAAATGATCATCACTATCAGTGTTATAGCCACAAATACCGCAACCACCCATGACAAAAATATGATTGCTTCACATGTGGAGTCGTGTCGGAAGAATTCCTCTAGCAAGGTGCCAAGCGAAGTGATTGATCTTTGGTGGAGCCAGTACACCCCATAAGTCGGTCCAATCACCATCAGTGTGCAGATGAGTCCTTGCCGTTATTTTATCCACAAACAGGCGATAAGCAGAACACATCGTATAATCGCCATTTTGCTGAAATGCCACACCATGCGATTAGGTTTCGAGTGACACGTGCGTTAAGTAGTTGTTCAATTTGTTCTTCATCCCATTCCGGAACTCCTGGGATCATAAGTTCATTAACAGTAGTGTATTCAAGCCCTTGTGCCATCGGCGTTTCAAGTCAGAAATTATCATCATCTTTGAGCCAGAGTTGCGACCAGATATTGACTGAAATACAATCACTGATTCTCCAACGAATACCTTTCTCAAGAACAGCTTGCGAATACCAGATACTTTTCCAAACAAGGCTTGGGTTTGACCCCTCCTCTGACATCAACACTACAAAAAAATGCCATTTGGCGTCGGTTGGACCGCGTTTTAGCGTCGGTCACTGACCGACGCCAAAATATATAGCGTCGGTCGGCAAGACCGACGCCAGATTCGGTGACGCTAAACGTTAGCGTCGGTCGTTTGGTCAACCGACGATAAATAAAAACACGACCGACGCTAAAAAATGGGTTGACCGAATGGGTGGCTGACCAACCCAATTTTTTCGTTTTTTGTTTTCATTTTTATTTTTCATTTATTATTTTCGTTCTTATTTTTATTTTTTTCTAATCTGGGTTTTTTTTCCAGATTTGGGTTTTTTCCCAGATCTCGTTTCTCTTCTCCACCGCCGTCACGTTGGCTTCGTCGTCTGGCGGACGACGGCTGGGATGCGGCGGCTACGGCGGCTGGAGGAGGAAGTGAAGGCGGACGTGCGGCGGGACGGCGGAACGGCGGCGGAGTTGTGGTGGCGGCTGGAGGAGGAAGTGAAGGCGGACGGCGGCTGGGATGTGGCCGGCGGATGGCGGATGTGGGAGGAGAGTTGAGGGTGGCGGCTGAGAGGGGGGGAGGAGAGTTTGAAGAGGAGGAGGAGGAGGAGGAGGAGAGTTTGGAGGAGGAGGAGGGTGGTGGTTGGGAGAGTTTCAGGAGAGAGAGGAGAGGATTGAGAGAGGTGAGAATTTGAGATTAGGGTTCGGATGAGAGTTTAAATACTTACGTGTTTTAGCGTCGGTCAATGACCGACGCTAAAACGCGTCTCAACCGACGCTATATACACGCGTTTTAGCGTCGGTCATTGACCGACGCTAATCGTTTCTGATGATCGACGCCGATCTACCCGTCCGGTCAACCAAAATTCGAACCAGAAACGGGTAATAGCGTCGGCTCTTAGGCCCATTTTAGCGTTGGTCGGAAAACAACCGACGCTAAAACACGAAGTCAGTTGTTTAGCTTCGGTCTGTGACCGACCGACGCTAAGCTCCGACGTTTTGACCGACGCTAAAAGGAGTTTTTTTTGTAGTGCAAGAAATTCCCTTTTGGAAAATATTTAGTTTTGAAAACATGTGAAACAAAAGCATCTAGGTTAGAAATAAATTTTCAACCTTAGCATCGCTCTGTTGAAACCCATTAAATCATGAAAACCCATACCTCTGTACTCCTTACGAGTGCATAACCTCTCCCATCTCATCCACGAGATTCCTTTCCGGCCATCGGCTTTCGTACCCCACCAGAAGCTATTAATCATTCTTTCTATCTCTTCAGCAAGCGTAGTCGGAAGCAAAAAAGGCATTCATATAGTAAGTGGGAATGGATTGTAGAACAGCCTTAATGAGTACCTCTTTTCCTCCGTTAGAAAGAAAGCGCCTACGCCAGCTTATTATTCAATTCCAAATGCGGTGTTTGACATAGGCGAAGACTTGTCTCTTATTTTTACCAACCAGAGAAGGAAGACCAAGATATCTTCCAGTGTCCAAAGTTCCTGACACGCCTAGAAGTGTCGAGATATCATCCTAGAGCATAACATGCGTATTCTTGCTAAAATATACCCCGAACTTAGACAAATTGATGGCTTGACCATAAGCTCTCTCATAAGTGCATAAAATACGCTTCAGCTCTCTAGCTTCGGAAAGTTGAGCTCTGCAAAAAAAGAAGTTGTCATCAGCAAAAAGAGGGTGCGAGATGCTAGGTGCACCTCGACAAACAGTACCACCATGCTAACAACCAACTTGCTCCGAGTTCTTTAGCATTGTCGATAACCCTTCCGTACACATAATAAATAAATAAAAGGAGATAAGGGGCACCCTTGGTGAAGCCCTCTCTCAGGCGTAAACTGTCCAACTAACGTGATCCTAGGTGCAACATGAACAGACATCAAGTGCTGGATTAAAAGGTGGATCTAAGCCTCCTTAAGTTACTTGGGTCCAAAGAAGCTAGCTCTCCTTGTTGGTGAAGGAAAAGTCAATCTGCCATGTTTTACTAAAATGGACATAACTAATACAAAAACCCAAACGATGAAAGGCCAAGTGTATTAGAAAGCTAACGAGGCGTTCTTTCCAGGGATACCTTATTCACTTCTAGGTTCATCCGGAAGATGGAGTTATGACGTTTGAAGTGACAACAAGATTTCTACACGGATTTCGATTCCTCTTTAGTTTAGAACTCTTAGGCCCCGTTCACTATAAATTATCTTAAATTATATAATTGAGTGAATTATATCATTTAGATAATTATAATTCATATTTGAAATTTTGTTTACTTGATGTTTTGTAAATTATGAAATTAAATAATTTATGATAATAATTGTGTTCATTACTTTAAAGTTGAATTACAAATTATGCATACTTCTAGAATTCAAGTGAATCACATATAACACTCGTCTAAACTCGACTAATTACTAGCACACACATCGCTCCACGTGTGATTTGCAATCCTTCACGCTTAGAATCCATTTCTCGCACCTGTGATGAAGACGTCCCAAATTCTATAGGTAGCAACTGAAGATAACAGAGTTCGACAAAATTGTGACAGCAGAGTTCCTAACAATTGTGAAAGCAGACATAGTGTAACGAAATAGTGGGCTATTTTTTTGAGAATCATTGAAAATCCGGTCTCCTACTTATGAAATGTGTATTATATAATTTCCATAAGTGACTATTTTTAACTTTTATAATTTGCCCGAAATTATGTTGTAATTATTTAATTGGATTTTTTTAATTTGTAGCTAAACAACATTTTTTGTATATTATGTAATTATTTAATTTGATTATATAATTTTGATAATATTAATTGATAGTGAACAGGGCCTTAGTTTGTTTATTCCTTTTTAGTTTAGCTACAAATTTTTAATTGTATTAGTAGTGGTTTCATAGAAGGACATGGAGAAGCCCTAGGCTAGGCTGAACCTAATCTTATATATATGATTCATTGTACTCATTGTTTCACAACCCCCTTTGATTAAAGATTATTATTTCAGAACTTTCGTTCTTTGTTCCTTCTAGCTTTAGCATGTAGTTGCTTAGCTCTTAGGCATAGATTTATCGTCGTTGAAGGTCATCACCCTTGTCTTCATGGTACCATTAGACTCTGAACACTTAGGGTTCATGGTTATATACAACCAGCGGGTCCAAGTATCTCCGCCGGATCTAAGGTCGACTCGTTGTTCCTGATGACTCAACTTACGGTATTAGGATCATCTGCCCACGACAGTAGTGGTTCATATTATCACCAACTCTCACAAAGTTAGCCACCACCTCATACTCCACCGTCTTCACACACATCATCATCTAATTAACCCACTTGCCATCAAACCCCAATTTAGCCAAAGTTGCCTCAAGATATTTCCAAGAAACGTGTTTTCTTCCTTTAGCTCTTCGTCCTCTGTTGCTGGTTATTGTTACTTTTTTTGCATACTAGCTTTTGTACCTACCGCCCTATGGGCGGTGTTGTTTCACCCGTTTGTTTGATCATAATAATAAAAAAATTCAAATACAATTAATTATTATTTTTATTCTTAAATTTCTAGTCATTGTATTATTACTCACAATTTCACCTTTCACCTCTCTCCCTCTCACTCGATTCATGAGTTCAAAACCATAGTCGTCAGCCATCTTGTGTTATGTGTCTCGCCTCCTCTCTCCCACATACTCCTCTGTTTTTTTTTCCACTCTCGTAACTAAAACCCTTTTAATTACAAGCTTCCTCAATGGGCCCAAACCGACCCTCTTTCTCTTCACTTAACACCTGGGCTCAAGGCCCTTTCTTTCTTGCGACAGGTACTCAAGCGATGGGCTTAAAGCCCACAGTCCAGCACGCCTACTCTGATCTTCGAACAACTGCTGCTGCACCTTTCCCATTCCATTTTCCCGCTCAACTCACATGGGCCCAAGCCCTCAAACATTTCGGCTGAACACAGCCACAAGGACCCAACTTCTTCCTCCTTCCAATGCTACTTGGGCACTGAACGGGAATGGGCTTAGCCCATTCCTCCTACTCTTCCTTTCCCCCGCCGGATGCTGCTGGCTAAATAATATGGGCGGCTAGGCCTTGAGCCCAGCCCCTCTCCCATCCCAATGCTAATCCATGGGTCGGATCAATTGGTCCAACCAATCATTTCGGTCTCTGATTTAGAACTCGAACCCAAAAATTAAACCGAAATAAGATTTATTCCGCCAACAGAATAAATTATACTCGAAATTAATTATTTAAACTCGAATTAAAATCCTTCAAGTTTCAACCCACGAGGCTTAGCCGAGAATTTTGAATTCGGACCGGGAACTCAGAACCGGGATGTTACAATCGCCTTGAAGTAGCTATGAGGACCACAAAGAGGAATAGATGGAGAATTAGATTGATAGTAGGGTGAAGGAAGAATGACACTCTAATTCTTCTTAGAGGCTTTAGTTCAATCTACCAAACAATCTCATTAGTCTTTAATAATACTAACCATGCCCATTCATAAAAAAATACTAACCATGCCCCAAATGCCAAAATTAACCACCAATTGCCTTTATAGGTACTCTTTTCTTGGTTAAATTGTTAGGGTTCATGCTCCTTTCCGCCACTGTTGGCCGCTTGATTTTCAATGGCAGATGAGTAATATATAGAGAGTAGGGAGGAATAAATGGAAGCCAATCTTAGCCTTTCTTTCGTTTGTCAAATTGAATTGAATTGATTGTTAGGAATGAAATTTTTAGGCTCTATGAGATAGTGAAGTATGTGAGTCGGCTGGAGTTTTCTTATGAAACCATGTGGATGGGGAAGATGTAGGTGTTGAATTTCATGCTGGAAGATGACAATGAGTTGTAGGATAACTAACCATGTTGGATTACAATATATAGAATGTGTTTCTCTAAGTTATAGCATGAATAATCCAATGGCTCTATACTATATTTCATAATGAATAATACAAGGCTCTCTACTGATAATTTTTTTACCGTATTGATTGTGCGTATTAGTGAATTTCAACATATGGATTTTTGTTGTTGTTGTATCATACTCTTAGTTAGATTGAACCCAAATCCCTATTACTTAGTTTATATAATCAGTTATCTAACCATGGTAACTTATTACGTACCTAGTTCAGATAATAGTTTATCACCACATAACATGTTACTAGTTTAGATAACAAGTTATATGACCATGATAACTTGTTATATAGTTCATATAGATAACTTATTACCTTATTCATATAATAATTTATCAAACCCTAAGAACCGGATACTAAGTTTAGATAATAAAACATCACAAGATAACCTATCTTTGTACAATAACAGGTTAACAACAAATAACATGCTACCAATTTAGATAACATGATATTTGATGACTTGTTAACTAGTCTTTGTTGGAGACTTACTAATAAAGTCACTGAAGACTCAACGGAAAAATTGTGCTCGCCATCGATTTGCTACTCTCTCTAGTGTTGTAGGCTAGTTACTAGATGGGTAAAACTTATATACTTTGAAAATTAAAATATTTATTAAATTTACAAACTACCTCTAGTAATCTTGTCAATTAGATTGTATCTACTCTTTTCTCACCTCGTTAGTAGGTGCGGTTTTTTTAGTTTGTCATTTCCTTTCTTAAGCAAATAATGAATACATTTTACTAATAACAGTTGATTAACTGTGCAATTATTATTCGATATATGGATCGGGAGCATGAACTCCTATTACCCATGTTGTAGTTATGTGGCGTATTGTTATAATTATACATCTATGTATATTTATAAATTTTATTCTTTCATGGAACACTTTAATTAATTTAATTGAACCGAGATCATATTGTTTAAACAGAAGTAAATAGAGATTATATTAGATTATAATATAATATGTTATAATATTTTTATTAAGTTGCTTGCAGCATAATGGCTGGTGATATAAATAATTAAGTTTTGTCAAAATTTGGTGGATTCTAAAGATGCATCTCCTTGATTTCCAGATACGGTAGTTGTGTTTTTATCAGAACTTTTGGTGGGAGCTGAAGAAGTGTCTGCTTGATTTTTACTTTGTTTGCATACCATTTCGCATCCTTCTATAATTCCTTGCCATGCATAATTAGGATACATGCTAAGACTCTTCAAACACTTATTCATACAAACTACGTAAGAATCCGCGACACAAAATTGAGGGCCCTCATTAATAACAAAAACAAATATAATAAATAAGGAAATGACTAAAGTGTTCATCTTCAACATATTATGACAAATGATGTTTGGTACCTCAAGTAATTCCAGTTAAATCGTGTATGTGAAGACTGACTCTATCTTACGATTAAGCTTACATAAATTCACTATATATATGTGTGTGTGAGCGCGTGTATGTTTCTAGCCTCATATGTTTTCCTTTATCCTTATAACTGTTCTGCTTCTAATTTCTGTGTAACTTACAATATGAATTGTTGCACCCTATAGTTTTTTAATTCATATTGAAACATTAATTCTAGGCTATAAAACCGTTCCCTTGGCGAAGTAACTTGGAGGTGTTACATTTAAGAAAAACAAATGTGTAATCATTAGCATGGTGATTGTTTTTCAACAAATGAGGCTTGATTTAGTCTAACATATCGAAGCATACACAACCAATCAATTTAAAACAAAGTTAAATAATTTCATAAATATATTCTAAATTAAACTAGCTTTTGTACCTACCGCCCTATGGGCGGTGTTGTTTCACCCGTTTGTTTGATCATAATAAGAAAAAAAATTCAAATACAATTAATTATTATTTTTATTTTTAAATTTCTAGTCATTGTATTATTACTCACAATTTCGCCTTTCACCTCTCCGCCTTTCGCCATTGCATTAAACTAGCTTTTGTACCTACCGCCCTATAGGACGTGTTACAAACTAGTTCTAAAACTTTAATTGGTTACAAAGTGGTTCTATTACTATGAAACAGATTACAGAGTAGTCCTAGTGACGTCATAAGTGTAATTTTTCAGCCATTTTGCCACGTCACCATTGACATGTCATAAAAAATGTAATTTAAAATTCATCTTATATTGATTCAAATATAAAGTTATATCAATTTAACTCACTAGATTTAGTTTTGAGCCAAGGTTTATAAGGTAGATAGGTTAAGATTTATCTTTTAGATGACATGTCAACAGTGACATGACAAAATGGTTGAAAAAGTACACTTATGACATCACTAGGACTACTGTGTAATCTGTTTCATAGTAATAGGATCACTCTGTAACGGATTAAAGTTTTAGGATGAGTTTGTAACACGCCCCATAGTTTCGGGACACTAGCAAAAGAAGATTAAACCCTAGAATGTCAGTCACCTGAAACATAAAACCCTAACAATATACACGAGACTAGATCTGGATGAACAAAGTCTCATTCACGATGGTCAACGCCTCCGTACTCTCAACCAATGAGGAGGCGCTAACAACACTCAAACTATTAATATGTGCATATGCTATTGTAAGACACTTTTGGTAAGAAACATTATCTCAATACATACGTTAAACACCCACATTTCCTTAAATACCCACTTTGTATCACCTCCTACCCCTTTACTCTTCTCATACAAGGCTTAGATGACGAGGCAATTCCAAATTTATTGGGCCAGACAACCAGAGTCGAAGTGGAACAAGATGTAATTCAAAAAGGTTGGGGTTAAGGTTGGATGATCCCTGAAATCAACAAACAAAACCGAATACATCTTCCTAGTTCCTCGAGTGCTCAACTAACAGCTAAACAAGCATATATTTTAGTAAACAAGTTGTTATCTATTCCAGGTCCAATGAATAGCCACCGGAGACGATCAAGATTAAGACATTTGGAGAAAGAAGGAGGTCGTGGGAAGTGTATAAACAACAATAAGACCACTAGTCTGCTACTACTCATCATCCTTGTATGGGTACTCTTCTGGAACTTGCTTAATAAGTTTAACCTGCAGCTCAAACACGTCGTCACCTCGTAGCACGTCACGCAGCCATGTCACTTCAGTCTTCATGGACACCTTGACATCAAACAGTACATCACATTACTATTAGTGTCACACGCTGGAACAAAAATGATATCTAACAAATTAACAAAAAATGTTGTAAATGAAAACAGAAAGTATATAATCTCCTACGTGAAAACTGATAGTTCTATGGTGAGAATTGTTCAAGTTCTTTCTACTGCACATGAATAAATACACATCATCCAGCAGAAGGGAGAGGTGAACAGAAAAAGATGACATGGAAAGGCCATGCAGACAGTTGTGGGAGAGTGCACTAACCATTTCTAGGGCTCCTCTGATGACTCCACTCAAGACATTGCAGTAGTAAAGGCCTTGACAATTATCAGGAAGTTCCACAAAGTCTACCAAAGGGTTATCCTCCAAAATGATGCTGCAACATGTCCCTTCAGCGTCCCAGTTGGTTACAGAAGCACCAATCCCAAGAAACATCTTCAAGCCCACCTGTATGGAATTCACATTACCAACAGACAAGTTTATTCAAGACTTCTATACGTAAAACTGATGTATCTGACATGGCTATTGCCTTGAAAAAATAAAGGAAAAAGAAGTTGAGTCCTCAAAGCACATATCTACACACTGCAAAAATGGGAGGAAATGAGAAGGGAAGATAGGACAAGATTATAGAACCTAAATAATAGGAATTCAAGGTGATCAATTCAGAAAAGCAAACAAGAGGAATGTAAGCTGCTTAAATTCTGGATGCCAAAAAAATGGTTACTTTTCAGGTAGTTGAGAACTTGAGATCGGTGATTGACAAGAAAAAGGGAACTGGAAGATGTACTCAGAAAAGCACAAGCTCTGGAATAAGGAAGAATCATGCTGCTCTTGTTGAAGTTTATTTTCCGGTCCAAAAAGAAAAAGACTTATTTAGTCCACATAAACAGCATCATCCATGAACATATTCAAACAGTAGAGAGCACATATATCACTGACGATATAGTTTACCTTTAGCAATCGTGCTGCTACACATAGAGTACGTCACACAACTAGCTGAAAACACTTTACATTATAGCTAACCTTTGCAATGACTTCAGCTGTCTCCTTAAAGTCCACACATCTAGAGACATTAGATTTTGCTAGGAACTCATCAATCAGCCGAATCCCAATGTTATAGCCCCTGAATGCATATTAAGCACGCCCACAATAAGAGCAGGATCTCCAAAACAAGGTCTTGTGCAAATTTACATCTTTTGAAAGGGCTTACAATATTTCACAACAATGAGGATATATAAGCAAAGGAAAAACATGAATTTAATAGAAGAGATAAGATAGATGGATTTCTTAAATCCTTCTAAGTTCGAAAGCTGAATTATTCAAGTCAGTGGACACTAATCAAGTTCTTGAACCATCAATCACAGAGTATTATTTTAAAAGTGTTCTTAAGTCTTACATTTGGTCTAGCTGCTTGTTGACCTCATCAACCTCCTCCAAATCTGTAAGCAACTGCCGCACAATCGCTCCATAAGTTAACGTGAACAGCTCTGCATTCTGCACCAATTTACATTTCAAAACATCAGGCTCCATATCACGAAACTGACAATTTCACCTGTAATGTAACATCCTTCACCTAGTCACTAAACTACTTTAGCACACATGTATCCCCAAAACTGAACAAAATAAATCCATAAACAATATGACAAGACAAAATAAGAAGCCTCCAACTGAATCAATCAGATCAGGCAACAGCTAAGAACTAAAAGTTTCCGCTTGATTCAGTAGAAAAAGATGCGTACACACACCGGCAGAGAATAAACACTTATCCTGCGCCATTAATTGACTAGAAATAGGAAACAACAAACAGAGAGGGAACTCCCTGGGATCCAGAAAACCACAGGATTGCAAAGATTGTAAAAAAATGCGGAAGAAAGATGCCAAAAACCGTCATTACCACGCGCTCAACACTAGCAAAGATTGCGTCGCCGGATCGGGGACCTGCCGGTGCCATTTTCGTACGGGGAGAGAGATCTTCGCTCCGGAAATTGTGAATGATTCGTCAAAGTGCAGAGCTTCGAGCTTAGACTGCTCCGACTTCCGATAGAGAGAGAGACAGAGAGAGGGAGTGAAGCAACTGTACCGATGTACGGTCCACTTAATAGATGGGCTTAAGGCCCAATCAGTATATATGCTTTCTTATTTCATAAATTGGGCCCGGGTGACCCGTCGTCTAGTTGTTCTTGGTTCCATCGCAGTTGCTCTGTTGTGCCCGCAGTCAGAGAGCTATGGCGGAAGAAGGGACAGTGGTTTCTTTGAACTACGAGATTGCTTCTCTAAGAGCCAGAGTAAACGTAAGTCAGTCTCTCTCGACCTCCGTAAATCTTCTTTATTGTTCAAGCGTTAAGAATATTTCAAATGGTCTTCTTCTAGGATTAAACTGATTTATTGTTTTGCTCGCCCCAGGAGCTGGAAGCGGAGAATGCGGAATTGGCTTCTCGACTTTCCAGTTGTAGCTGTGATCAGGTTATATCTTACGCGTTCCACTTTCATTTCCGTCTGATTTACTTGTTTGTTGGCGTTCTGCCGAGTGTCCACCACTTTGTGGAAATTTCTACTGAAACATGAAAGTTTGCTAAAGAACCTGCAACTTAATGACCCACATTCTGTTATATTAGACGAATTTATGGCATTAGTTCGGGTATGTTGCGCGGGTTGTTTACTTTGTTTATATTGAGTGGTTGCAGAAAGGGAAAGAGCTCGTTGAATCGCCAATGCAATGCAGAAGTTCGCTAGAGCCGAATGGGAAAATGAATCCAGGACCACCCAAGCCGAGGACCAGAAGAAAGAAAAAAGGTGCAAGTATGTATGTCAAGTAAACTGTACTATCTAGTTTGCTGAGGCTAGCTTTTTATTTCCGTTTCATAACATAACACTATGATTTAGGATACTTATGCTTTTACCACTTGGTACAGGTTATGACATAAGTAACGTGAGTCACTGCCCTAGGAGATACATTGCTTTGAAAGTCATGTATTTTGGTGCAAGGTATGTGCTTTGATTTGCTTTACTAAGGTAGTAGTTTGGTAGTCATTCTCAAGGAACCTCAGAATCTATGTTCTTTTTACTCGACTCATACGGTGCTTTCTCTGGACATAAAATAACTAATGATATAGAATGTCAGATGCTGAATGCTTGGAATCCCTGTTGTAGATGAACTCAATACTGTTTTTTCCAGGTTTTATGGCTTTTCAGCAGAGGCACAGATGGATCCTACCGTCGAGGTAGGTATCTCTTATACGGCTGTTTCTTATTTTGTTTACATCACCTAGATGTTTTAGGGATTGAACCCAATTTACTTCTTGAACAAGACTTGAACTTGTCTGGAAATGTGAAATTCAGAAGAGGAACAAAAAGATAGTTTTTTCTCTATTCTCCTCCTTTTAACGTTGAGAGTTCATGATGTGCATACTTATCAGATGGGATTCCTACTGCTTTCATGGTCTTGTACTCTTGTCAACGAATAAATTTTCTGGGTTTTTGTTTATAAGCAGACAATATTTGTATGCAAATAAATTTCTTCAAGTAACTTATGGTCCTTTCCTAGTCAGAAATTTTCGAAGCTCTCAAGGAGACAAGGCTCTTAGTTACCGACAAGAAGGAAGCACAGTACTCTAGATGTGGCCGAACTGACAAAGGAGTATCTGCTGTTGGACAGGTGAGTTTGTCAGACAGAGGTGCTGTTAAGGGAAGTTTATCTTTCTGTTTGGTATTCTGTGGTATGCTACATGTAGTCAGCGTTTCTAGAAGCTGAGTGGTCATCATAAGTTATCAATCTTGGTCAAAGAGGCCATGGGAATATTACAGTATTCAATTTCTGGGATTGTCTCATGTTATTTGTGTTTGCATTTACACTTTGGAGAACACTAATGCATCTGATATTTGTTGTCTTCATCTCAAGGTTTGATCTCAGATACTATTAGTCTGTAAAATATAGTAAAATGGCTGCTTTGCTGTTTTCAGGTGATTGCTTTGTTCGTACGGTCAAGACTCCATCATGTTAACATAAACGGAACAAATTCATGTGAAAATTTCGCTGAAGAACAAAACGGTACATGTTGTCAACCTTTTCATTTGAGTATTTAATACGTTCACTGGAGTGATGTGCCAGCAGAACGCCTTTCAAATTAATAGACTGACTCATTACCCTTGGATCAATACTTTCTCTGAAGCAGAACTTGATTATGTACGAGTACTGAATCGAGCACTTCCAAAAGATATTCGAATCGTGGGTTGGTGTCCTGTTCCTACTGATTTCCATGCAAGGTACTGATTGTTTACATCCAAGCACTGTTACTTACTGTTCATCCTCTAATGTGCCTTTTAAATTAAAGTGCAGGTTCAGCTGTTCAGGCAGAGGATATAAATATTTGTTTTGGCGTGACACATTGAATCTTCAGGTGTGCAGAAAATTTGCCTGAATTACTTTATTTTTCTCTATGCATCAAACATCAGCGACTCATTTTTCTCTATTTCCATTTGGTGTAAAAGGCTATGGAGACAGCTGGTAAAAAATTTGTAGGGGAACATGACTTCAGGAACTTTTGTAAGATGGATGCAGCAAATGTCCACCACTATATGCGGCGCATAGATTCATTTGAAATATCTCCTGCTTTTATGAGGTTTTATGGTCCCCTTTCCTGTTCCCTTTCCTCTAAAGTTTCTTACAAGATAAGGATATCAGTATGGTGGTTAAGTTTCACAGAAAAGATCTCAAATATTGTGAGAATTAGGAAGGCGAGGGAAATTAACATTCAAGGCTCAAATTTAAACCGTGAGTGGCTATTAACCTTATTAACAATAAATTAGTAAATCTTCCCCGGGAAGTAACTGCTTGGAACAAAAACCAGATATCCTGGAAGTCTGAAGAGGCCTTTTTGCGATTGCAATAAAGTTTCAAATAATAAACGTGCTTGCTTTCACTTACAGGTTTGAAGGTAACCAGCTTTATGCAATCAAAATTGAAGGCAGTGCTTTTCTGTGGCACCAAGTTCGGTGTATAGTTGCTGTGCTATTTATGATCGGTCAAGGCTTTGAATCTCCTGATGTGGGTACAATATGATGAACTCCTATTTTCTTTTGTTAGATTATCTCTTCAAAAAGTTGATGCATTGTCTATATCTCTGATTTTCTGCAACACTGATGATATGAGATGCTCATTCATAATGTCTATCATATCACGTGGTTCCCAGATGCACATAACTTGACAACATAGTTCTGATATATGATAAGATGGTGACAGTATGACCTACACAAAAGTAAAAAAAAATTATGATGGTGTCGACATAATCTGGGACATGTCACAGGCTTTTGGAAATTCACCAGTAAATTCATTCCCCCTTATTAGCAGTTCCAACATAGTTAATAGCTTGTTTGCAACTAGCTTCAGTTTCAGGTGGGGGCATATGGAGGCAGCTCTACTTGCTTCTTGGTGTACAGTAAAATGTGTTATAAAGATAGTAGGTGAGGTAGAGAATTAGCCTGATTAATTATCCACTGAAATTGAGAAAATCTTAAAAGTGTAAGGTATCCACGTTAGCAGATTAAGTAGCAGTTTCGAGATTGTTGCACTCTCAAGATTCTCGAGTTATTTATCAACATGTACTTGTTCATGTTATTGGTTTTCTTTCTTCAAATTGTTGGAGTTCTATTTACGAAGTGATTACCTTTGAGTAGTATCATGCTAAGAGAATTTATGAAGTGTTTACCATTTAGGTGGTAGATGTGTTGCTAGATACAGGCAGACTACCAAGAAAGCCTCAGTATGCCATGGCTTCAGAAATTCCATTGATTCTTTCTCGTTGTGAATTTGAAGGCCTCAAGTTCGTGTGTTCACCAGGTACAGTGAACTGTCAACACCTACTTTTCTGGTTTACTTGAAAGGAGATTTGGAAAGTAACTGTATTAACATCCCGACAAACTTTTGGGCTGGCATAGTCGCGGAAGAAGACCTGTATATGCACTTTGAAAATGAATGCAGAGCCTACCAACTTCAAGCTGCTATCTATCACGAGGCTATGTTGAGCTGTCTGCCTTCAACAAGTTGGTGCAAATCCTCCTTACTTGTTCCTCTTCCTAATGTCAATGTAACATAAACCCTTTTCTGCCTGTTTTGCTAAGAAGTCCGTGTGAATTTAGCAGGTGAGCACCAGCGAAGGGATGGGAAGATACGAAAGAAAGCTCCCCATATATCTTTGCTGTCAAGGCCGACGGAGCGTAAGTCCCCCTACCCTGCGGCCTTAACATGTTTCTTTCTTCTCTTGACCAAAGAAGAAGAAGTTGAGATCATATTTTCATCTTGGTTTTTTCTGACTGGGTCGTTGCTTCATGAATTGTGGTGGGTGTTGTAGCATCATATGAGGAGCGACGTGCAAAGTTGAAACTTCAGGACGGAGAATGAAGTTAAACAGTTTTGTTATTGGCACATATATCCTATATGACGCATTCCAGTCGATCAGAATTGCGGCCTGGTAGTACGTTTCTTGACCTTAGTGTTATGCATCATGAATGTTTGTTCGTTTGAATTTGATTTGCCATTGATAGGTTCTAGTAGAAAGGCATTAAAGCTGAAGCTGAAGAGCCAACCATTGTTTATTTGGCCTTGATTGCCTGTTGAGTTAGATATCAGATACGGTATGGCCAATTTGTAGAACAGTTGTTGAGCCGCCAATTTTTTAAACTACGTGGGAATAACAAACGAACATGTACTAGTTGAACGGTTGTATCGTATTATTCACTTGTTACATATATCCAAATGGTTTTACAAGTCTCTGAGTAAACACAAATCGACATTGCTGTTTAAAATTAAAAGAACTATGAAAATGATTTAAGTTCTGCAATCATTTCCAAATGGTTTTAGACGAGGACTAGTAATGTTATATAGATTTAGCTAATTCTGACCATTGGCTTTTTTGGATTTGACAATCTTAAAAAAGTTTGATGACGCGAGGGATATGAATAATGAAACATTACGAGAAATATATATATATTTTTTTTTGCAAGCTCAAAGATTGTACTAAAAATGTATTTTTTTTTTTTTTACATAAATAATTTTAAATGTGGTAGAATATATTTGGTTTTGGTATGATTGGCATTGAAAGGCCAAACCTTTGGCTTAGTCCTATGGGTTAACCCGCCCTCCTCCTGAGCTGAAATGATTAGTCACCCAACTGCTCTCATGTAGGTATCATTGATTAAAATAACACATGCCCACATCATTACGAAATGCATGGAAATTATCAACACTACTACTAAAGCCCTTTAACCAAACTAGGGTGGGTGCGACATGTCACATGGTATTATGATTATCGTTCATGATTGGTAACAAATTATAGTGAGCGGTAGATGAGATCATGTTACTAAGCTTATTCACATTTATGCACATCAAGTTTTGCAATTTCATCGACTAAATTGATACGAGTTTTAAAACATGATTCAACTTTGGTCGATAAGTACAAAATAATGTCTAAAATTGTAACCTCACGACTTGGCTATTTGCTGCCCAATTCATTAGCCTGGCCTAAAACGGCTTCATGCGTAGCCGGGTAATTACTGATAATCTCCTTGTTGATCATGTGTTAGTGCATCATTTGAATAAGGCATAATACCCTAGTATAGTCAGTGGCGTAGCTAGGATTTGGATTTAGGGGTGTCGATTAATGTCTTGACAAAATAAAATAAAGTTATCTTACTGAACTGTAAATATAATGTTCATATAATATAAAATCTTTGTTTACAATTACAACGAACCACGTCGCAATTTCATATTCTGAAAATGTTGAATGACACATTCAGTGTTTAATCTATCAGCCATATCTCTCTTCAATGTATACAACTAATGTGTCATTTAACCATTGATCACCCATGCGATTTCGAAGCTTGTTCTTGATGTAGCTCATACCTGAAAAAGCTCTCTCAACACTTGTCGTTGCAACAGGTAGGATAAGTGTCAGTTTAATAAGTAGATAGACTAATGGATAAACATTGTGCTTCTCTATCTCAACCATTTTTTTGCCTAAATGATCAGTCCCTTTCAAGTCTTGAAATCTCTCATCAGATGGTAAGTCAAAAATATAGGAATCCAATTGGTGTCCAAGTAATCTCATCTGAATGGAAGAGAACTCATCAAGATAAAATGCAGCAATGCGCATCAACTTCTCTTTGTTAAAACCACCAAAAGAGTTTTTTGGGCTTAAACAAGCGATAGAACATAGTAACTCGCAATTGACCTCATCAAATCTATTATTGAGTTCTTGTAGCTGCATATCTACAACTGTGTAGAACACTTCAACTCGAAAGTGATGTAAACTTGTGACCTGTTGGCCCTTACGCCTAGACCTTCCAGGGGGACATAAGCATCATTCATTTCAACAACTTTGATGCTTCCTTGACACAAAATGCAACCACATCATCAAGTAAAGACTCCCATCCACAATCTCTCAAATGTTGCAACCTATGTTTTGCAACATTAACAAGATGCATAGCATTAACAATGTCTTGATCCTTCTTTTGTAATGCTATAGATAAATCATTTCTGATTGACAATATCCCAATCATCAACTTCAATATTAAGACAAAGTTGAAGGTTTCAAGTTTCTGCAGCATATCAATTGCCTCACCTTTTGTTACAGAATCTCCATCATACTGAATAACATCTAACACCTCAATCAAAGATGAAAACATAAGTTCCAAATTCACAAGAGTAGCAAAATGAGATCCCCAACAAGTATCAGATGGTCTTTTAAGACTTATTTCTTGATTCAAACCTCGTCCTGTCTCTATTTCACCACAAGAAATAGCATCTGTAACTTTCTCTGCTTGAGTTTCTCGAACAATATCTCTTCGTTTACACGATGCTCCAACCAAATTAGTCAAAACACTAACAGCATTGAAGAACAAACTAATCTCACCATGATTTCTAGCAACAACAACTAGTGTCAACTGCAGTTGATGAGCAAAGCAGTGAATATAATATGCAGAAGGAGTTTTTGACAAAATTAATGTTTTCAACCCATTAATTTCTCCTTTCATGTTACTTGCTCCATCATACCCTTGTCCCCTTATTTTTGAAAAACTCAATCCATGTTTCAAAAGCATTGACTCAATCTCATTCCTAAGAGTCAAGGCTTTAGTATTTGCAACATGAGAAATACCTAGAAACCTCTCCACAACACTTCCTGTCTTATCAACATAGCGTAAAACCATAGCCATTTGCTCTTTGATTGACACATCACGAGCTTCATCTCCTAGAATAGAAAAGACATCATCTCCAATATCCTTAACAATTAACTTAGTTGTTTCAGCAACCAACGCATGAACAATATCCTTCTGAATATCAGGAGATGTCATTTGAAGGTTCTTTGGGGGCATTCTGCATCACAACACTTTGTATATGTTCTCTACCACGAGAATAAAACTTCAAAAGCTCAAGAAATAATCCTCTGTTGTTTGATTCCATTGATTCATCGTGTCCATGAAGTGGACATCCATTTCTTATTAACCAAGCGATGCATTCAGTTGAAGCCTCCAAATGAGTTCGATAATCCTTCTTGCTTTGATTATCTTGTTTATTAATAGCAACTGCTATGCTTTGTGATTGTTTCATCAAGGCATTACATTTCCTCACACAATCATTGTGTGAGCTGTTAGTGGCTCCGACATGCACAGAAGATGATCTGCCTTATTCCAAGATGAAAACCCATTACCAGTAAAACAATCACCTCCACCTTGCTTAACGTTACCTTCTTGTTTAAAGAGATAACAATGTAAGCAGTAAGCAGCATCTTTTGCAGTACTATATTCTAACCAATGATAAGCATCAAACCAAGAAGGGTTAAACCTTCTATTATTCCCACAAATATCTTTGAAAGGGAATGAATGACCTCGGGGTTGGCAAAGACCTTTTTCAATATAAGCTCTCCTAATTTCATCTTGTATGTTAGGGTGAAAACTTGATAATCTTTGTCTTAGTCCTGGATCAGCTTGTAGCGAAATTCCATTGACAACAAATGAGGGAGACTTACTTGGATGCAATTCTGCAGCTTGAATCGCTATCGAAGATTGAGGTAATTGGGATGGTATCAATGTTGGTACAACAGGAAGGTCTTTGCTTGCATCCAAATTAGATTCTTCCACAGTTCTGTGAGTTGTTTTTGCTTTCTTTGAATAGTATTTCTCCATCTATATGTTTAATTGAATAAAAAAGAAAAACACAACAGGTCAACAACAACAAATATATAATGATAACAGTGAGTAGAACTATAGAAGTTGAGTTGTATTACCTCTGAAGAATATTTAGAATTTAGGTTTAGAAGTTTGCTCTTCTAAAGGATTGAGGTCAGTCACTAACAATACAGTGACTGACAACAAAGATTCGATTGTAACAAAGAAAAAAGTTTAGTTGTATGCAATTGCAGTTGCAGACTTGCAGAGGCGGCTATTTTTATTTCTCAGGAATTGTATATGTTTGGGATTTTTTTTTTGGTAAACCGGAGTGCTAATGCACCCTAAACTTCATTCAAAATCAAACGTTCTTCAGATACACCGAATTGGTCATAACGAAGCCAGTAACAAAAATTAGGATCGAACTGCTCTAAAACATGGAAACCAAGAGGACAGGAATGTCCTACATTAGCAAGATAATCTGCTGCATGATTACTCTCTCTATAAACATGTAAAATCTGCACCTCCCAGTTCCGCTGGAGGAGCTCAATCGCCTTAAAAATCGTAGCTGCATGGACGTGATCATCAAGACCCTCCGCCTGCAGTAACTGAACAGCACACTGAGAATCGAGCTGGAGCTGAATCTTACGGTAGCCCCACTCCCAAGCCAACTGCAAACCTGACACGACACCCCTCAACTCAGCCCTGGTAATAGAGCACTTACCAAGGTTCATAGAGAACGCCGCCAAGCAGCGTCCCTGAGAATTCCGGATCAAGCCTCCTGCTGCTGCTTGTCCAGACTCGAAAGGACGGAGCCGTCGGAGTTGAGGGTGACCCACTCGGGGGGAGCCGGCTCCCACGAGATTTGCTCCCCCGTTCTGGTAGGCGGGCCGGTATGAGAAATGAACCGGTCCCTATCCAGGGTGTCTCCCACTAGCGCCACCCAAGCCTGGATGTGCCGTGTCAAGCCATCAGCAGTGGTGAGCTTGTTGTTGAAACACGGTCATTGCGAGCACGCCAAAGCCACCAGCAAGTGACCCCGAACAACAAACAAAGCTCAGGTTTCCGAATAAATCCTTCGATCCATTGCAAGAGCGGTGTCTGAAAGAACGTCTGATCGCCAGAAGGTAGGGCCAAAAGCTCCCAGGTGGCAGAGGCAAGTGGGCAGTCTCGCAACACATGCAAGACAGACTCCTCAAGCCCCGGGCAAACCTGACAGGCGCCAACCTCTGCCAGGTGCCGCCGGTGGCGTTCGGAGTTAGTGAGCAACCGGTTATGCGCCACCAGCCATAGGAACTGTCGAATCCGCTGCGGACCTTTCCATCTCCAGATCAGCCTCCAGATGGGTCAAGTGTGTCGCCTTCTTCCTCAGCAGCCAGAAGGTAAGCAGAGCGGATCCTGAAGTGCCCGTCACGCTCAAGCCCCCACGTTATCCTATCCTCTCCGGCCCCTGCAGACGGTGGCGACATGCCAACTACCTGCAAACAACCATCACGTGAAAGAAATTGATTGAACAAGGACCAGTTCCACTCACCGTTCGCGGTCACAAAAGCGGCAACGGGTTGGTCAACATCAATGGTGCTCGTATTTCCGGAAGTGATGTCAATGAGTCTATCACCGCTATCAACCCACCGATCCAGCCAGAAGTTCGTCTCGACACCATCTTGAAGTCCCATTTTTATGCCCAGTCTCATGAGAGGGGTAACCTTCTTAACCGCACGCCACATAGGAGAGATTCTGGTAGCATTCTTAACCTGCAACCCATTCGGACCGTCCCTAAAGTATTTGTGTTGAAGGACCTGAACCCAAAGATCGTTAGGAGATTTAAAAAATTGAAAAGCAAGTTTCATCATGAAGGCCATATTAAGCTCTTTGGCCTTCTTCAATCCCAATCCGCCATGCTCCTTAGGTTTACAGACCTCATCCCAGGACACCAGGTGAATCTTTCTGCACTCGGTGGTAGAACCCCACACGAAGTTTCTGATCCTCCTATCGATTGCCTCGCAAATATGTCAGGGAAGAACAGAGGTTTGCATAGCATAAGCAGGAATAGCATTCAACACAGAAAGAGCAAGAGTTACCCGGCCCACAAAAGAAAGCGAGTTAGACTTCCATCCCGAGAGTTTAGAATCGAGCCTGTCCAGAATCGGCTGGTAGGTGTTCTTTGTAATTTTTCCATGCAAGACCGGGACTCCTAAATACCTCCCGAGATCACGGGTCATGGGTATAGAGAGATTCGACGAGATGCTCCTGCACAACCTCCGATCCGAGTTCGGAGAGAAGAAGATAACTGATTTGTCATGACTAACAAGTTGTCCTGAGGCCGAACAGAAGGTTTGGAGGCAATCCATCACAACCTTCCCTTGCCTTTCTGTAGCTTCCCCAAAAAGGATAAGGTCGTCTGCAAAAAACAAATGAGAAAGCAAGGGGCCGGCCTTGCCGATCTTAATAGGCTTCCAGCGTTTCTCCTGCACTGCTGCATTAATGAGGTGACTTAAAGCGTTCAATACAAAGAGTAAAAAGGTAAGGGGAAAGAGGACATCCCTGTCTGAGACCGCGTGTCGGTTTAAAGCTTTCCGTCAGACCTCCATTCCAGAGAACCTGAAAACTCGCTGTAGTAACACAAGCCATGGTAAGATCAATAAACTCTTTAGGGAAACCTGCAGACAAAAGAGTATCATTAAGGAAGCTCCACTCCACTCTGTCATAGGCCTTGGCAAGATCGATCTTCAGAATCATCTGACCCTTACGCCCCTTCATTCCCATCATAGAGTGCACCACCTCTTGTAAGACGATAATATTGTCCGTAATATGTCGCCCCGGCACAAAGCTTGACTGAGTATGATGGACGAGAGAATTCATACACCCTGAATGCGATCTGCAAGCACTTAGTTACAAGTTATAAACCACATTACACAAGCCGATAGGGCGAAATTGAGCAAGACGCTCAGGAACATTGACTTTAGGCAACAAGACAAGCACAGTCTCATTAACCGTCTCAATAGTGCTCGGCTCCGAGAAACATCGCTTCACAAACTCCTCCACATTAGGACCCACAACATCCCAGCATTTCTGAAAAAAGACGGGATGGAAGCCGTCTTTCCCCGGAGCCTTGAGCGGACCCATCTTCTTCAAGCTGGACCTCACCTCGTCATTTGAAAAACCCTGTTTGAGCTTCATGACTGCTGCCGCCGAAATCTGTTGGAAAGCAGCTGGCAACTCTAATGGGTCAGGCATAGAAGAAGTAAAAAGAGTGCGGAAATACTCACAAGCCATACGACGCAAGGAAGATTGATCATAGACCCAACCACCATCCTCGCCCCTCAAACCCGTGATCCTGTTATGCTTGTGGCGTTTCATCGTCGCGATATGAAAGAAGCGGGTATTGCGGTCACCATCTGAAAACCATAAGCTCCGAGACTTCTGCCGCCAAAGAACATTCTCTTGCCACAGAGTCTTTTCCAGTTCTTTCCTAACTTTAGTTTCCAAATCCATTGAAAAAGGAGACGGGCGTTCCTCGTTCAAGCTTTCGAGATTCCCTAGGTGGAGTGAAAGCTGCTTCTTGCGTGCAAAAATATTGCCAAAAACGTCCCTGTTCCAACGGCGAAGCTTGCACTGCAAAGATTTGAGGGCGGTCGGGGTAGACTCATCTCGACGCCAAGCACTAGACAGCGTCGGAGGGAAGGACTCATGCTCAAGCCAGGCGGCAACAAACCGAAATGGTCGAGTCCTAGGGTGCGGGACCAGACCGGCCGGGCTATGAATGAGGATTGGCCGGTGGTCCGACCGGATGCGAGGCAGATGTCGGGTCACCACCTCAGGGAAAGAAACCGCCCATTCTGCATTACACACTGCTCGATCGAGGCGTTGGCGAATTTGGCCATGAAACCAGGTGAAACGAGGACCCGTAAACCAACATCAAGCAGCTGACAATCCTCCGCACACTGATTAAAATCTCTGCAACGGGCACTATTGAAGGCAGCACCTCCCGCTTTGTCGGCCATTGACCGGATGGAGTTGAAATCCCCACAGAGAAGCCACGACCCGCGAGTACGCTGGTGGAGATCCCGAATATAATCCCAAAGCTCCAAGCGGGTAATCCCTCTAGGGCTCCCGTAGACTCCAGACACAAAGAACGTTTCACCCCCATCTACAGAGCATTCAAGATGAACAAGTTGATTTGAATGCTCACGAACTGAAACGCCGACTTCATGATCCTTCCAAAGCACCCAAATTCCACCGGAGAAACCAACTGCATCCACAACAAACGAAGAAGTGAAACCCAACGTGCGAATAACCTGACGCGCATGCACGCCACTAATGCGAGGTTCAAAAATGAACACCAAACTAGCTGAATTTTGAGAAACAATAAATTTAAAAGAGGATTCAAACTCTTTATGAGCCGCTCCTCTACAATTCCAAGCAACAATATTAATCATTAAAATTCTTGAAACTTCCCTGAGCACCGAGGGACGGTTACTGCGTCGGATGAATACCCAAACCATCGGTGGGAAGATCCACGGTCATATCAACGGCTGCAGTTGCGGCAGCAGGCGCATTCGGAACATCACTGTTTAGGCCTTGAGCGCTCGGGGAAGATTTGTCTGGCGGGACTGGTAAGTGCGGGTCGGAAGGAGCTTTAACCGTGGTTGATCGTTGTCTCTTCAGTATCGTAACTGGGGTAGAGCCCTTTCCTTTGGAGACACTTACGGGGACGCTCTTCGGAGTAGACACGTTCGAAGCGCGCTTGCCCGACTGCTTCGTAGAGCTAGCCGTCTCACCCGGGGTCGATCCAACTCCCTTCTTCGATTTCGGCTTCTTGGGTACCTTTGGCGCGACCACCTGAGTGTCTGCGGATGGATTAGAGACATGCCGATCAGCAGGAGCCACTGACACTGTCGGGATAGGAGCAGAAGGGCAGCTCTCATCCGCCAGCACCGTGAAACGGGAGCCCTGCGGATCTCCTGATGAGGGTGGTGAAGCACCTGGCCGCTCAGCTGTAGATGAGAGGACATGATTAGCCGGTTTACCGGGAGCAGCTGAATTTCTCTTTGACCGCGACTTAGCAAGCATCCAGGGTCCAAAGTCTTCGAACACTTCCGGTCGCTCTTTAGCCATAACCTCTTCAATGAAGAGAGGGTTTGAGTGTGTCTGCTCACCATCATGTTTGGCATCCGCCAAGATAGTAGGACACAGCTCGTTAGTGTGGCCGTAGATGCCACATTTAAAGCATACAACATGCAGGCCTTCATATTCCACACGCCGAATTTGATGCAACAACTTGTACTTTGACAGGAGCTTCTTTGACAGGTCCACTCGGACACAGATCCTGGCATAATTACCTCTCTCCATAGCAAGCGTGGTAGGGTCAATGCGGACGAGGGTACCAATCTTGTCCCCGATTCGACGTAGGAACGTCTCCGTGAAGAATTCCAGGGGCAATCCCGGAAGCCGAACCCAAACGAGGGTGTGTGAGAGTGAGTCCGTGCACGGGTCGAAACCCTCCTGCCACAGCCGGGGGACGATATAGTGTTCCCCGATCTTCCATGGACCCTCCAAGAGTGCTCGCTTGTAGTCCTCCGAACTATCAAATCGTGCCGTAAAGAACCCAGCCCCCATATCGGTGATCCGGACTTGTCCACGCACCGCCCAGAGGTTCTAAATACGGGTGTTCATTATCATGAACGGGACTCGTCGGCCAAGAACGTGAAAAATCACAACATCCTTAAGCCGAGCACTAGCAACTCGATGTTCACATCTAGAACACTCGATGACTGGACAGTCCGGGTCATCCGACTCTGTATCCAGCGGCATGCTAGCTTCCTCTTCAGAGAGGGGTTGCATCCAATCTTCCAAAAAACCAGTTGAAGCTTCCGATACCGTAACCGCATCTCGGAACGACTTGAAAGCTTTGGTCAGGGGAGGCTGAGTATTGACTTCCGGAACAGCGTTGTCGAAGTCCATCCTACCTCTTCCAATAAAGGACGTGCCCGTGTCCGGCTTCGCTTTCTTGCATTGCTTAACCGGAGAAACGCTGGGACTTGGGACTTGTGTCTTATCGGACGAGGAAACGGGAGCCGCCGTCGGCGGCTCGGCTGCAGAAGGCATCGACGGAATTCAAAACCCTAGGCGGCTTCGAAAGGTTCGGAGCGTTTTTTTCTTCTTTTTGAAGACAGTTGCTCTTAATAAGTTATGTTTGGGATTGAAAAAGCAAGAAGCTGAAAACGTCATAATGCGGAACTGTTTACTTCGCTTAAATGGTACATATACAATGTTTCACACATGTATGTAATAAGTTGGTGTCAGTTGAGTGGTAAAGTTGTCAGTACTTATGGTTTGGACGTCAGGTCTTCAATTCTCAGTGGAGGCAGAAAGTTGTATTTTGTTGCAATATTTTTTTCCAGGGTGTCAGCTGACCCCCTTCCCATGAATTGCCTCCGCCACTTAGTACCAAGTATCTCTAAGTTCCTAAAACATATATTGCCTTTTTCGAAATATTTGATTAGTTCCACCTATCATGGCCGAAGTTTGAAATAGCATGTCGTCAAGGTTCGTCCGAAATCTTGACACATAGGCTGACAGTGTTAACTGACTGTCATTTGTTGCTGATGTGAGGAGCCAAATGAAGGACACATCATTTAAAAGTTGTAGACGAATCCTAACATGGATAATGCTTTAAATAAAAAAATTACGGACTTATCATTTAAAGTGATCTTTAATGTGATAAATTTATTTTTAGTAATTTCATCCTATCCCTCCTCTCTCGAACCCTAAATTCATCGTCTCCAATCCTCACTCTATCCGCCGTCTTCCTCCTCTAACTCCACTTCTTTGTCGCTTTAGCCGAAATCATCCAGCAAGAACTGACGGTCGTCCCCAGTCGGAACCCTCCCATTATCTCATACGTAGTCCTATTTCTCTGTAACTTAAACCACCTACTGAACACCCAAATTCTAGGATACCCTTGCGAATTTCCTCCGACCACACCACAACCAGATCTTATGCGTCGTGGAAGATAGCTGCTCTATAGAAATCTTAATGTTTCGTATGCGGGCATAAACACTTGCGATTATGAAAACAACTAGGATCGTCGACTCGATGAATCTAGACGATTCTGATATCATCGAACCCGTCTGTTCTTCAATCCCGACGGTAGTGGGGAGGTGACAACGAAACAACAATGGAATTCGAGGTGACAACGTTGTTGTTGTTGTTGCTATTGGAAGGGGAGAGACAAAGAAATGTGAGGAGGAAGAGAAAACGAGCAATGACATAGATATGGGTTTTGGGATTTGTGAGGGTGGTGATGATGAGCTTTAACAGAGATTCCATGGCGGAGAAGACCTCCCTTACTTCGAATTCCAGATCTGAAATCTCTGGCAGACCTCCTTTGCAGCTCTTCCATTGTTGTTCTTAGAGTTGGAAGAGATGATTTGGTATGGGGTTTAGAGAGTAATTATTTGGCCCGTGTCTCCGATTGCATTATCACCGGTAGCGGGAGAGAGCCTCAATTGAGGGATCAGAGAGAGGTAACGGCGGCCAGTTGGAGGATTTGGATCTTGATCAAAGGAATCTATAGAGTGTGAGAGTTATAGAGGGGTATTTGGGATTGGGAAGAAGGTGGGTGAGAGGGGAGTAGTTGGCAGAGGGATTGAAGTCTCCAGAGATGGGATCGGAGGGACAACAACGGTCAAATGTATGGTGGTTGGTCGGAGGGCTCGAAAAGAGGGTGTCGAGATTAGTGATTTGGTTGATTTTTGGGTAGCGATTAGAGATCTGGTTTGGGTAGGGTTTTGATCGATGGGTTGATTTTGTGTAGATAGAAATGATGTGGTGGTTTTTAAGTGACGTGGCAGATGATTTGTCATTGCCACATAGACGGATGGACGAAAAATTGGATGTCCGTAGACGGTGGTGACCACTACGATAATCAGCCAAAGCTCATTAATAGATGAGAACTTTTTTTTAAGGTCGGTGACTTCCAGGTTATTTGGCCAAAGGTCGGTGACCATTTGTCAGGGCCGTCCCATGAACTTTGGAGGCCTTGTGATATAATCAAGATGTGGCCCCGTTATAACATATTTTGACAAAATATTTTTTAAGTATATCAAAATAAAAATTCACGTTTTACATTTGAATAAATATTATTATATTTGAAACAAATATAACATTATTGGTTAATAGATATATGAGTATTTAATTTTATATTATTCAAAAGCTAACGCTCTATAATCATAAGTAATTTATTTATTTATTCTCAAATATATTTTCTCTGAAATTATAATTGGAGATATTTCTGTAAAGCTCATATATTTAATTTTGAAATTTAAGTTCTATTCAATTATAAATTGATATCCAAATGATTCAAAATATATTATTATAAAAATTCTAACAATAATTCTAAAAAGGATTAAAAAAAATAAGAGTCCATACTTATTTAACAAAAATAAAGGGCGCATGACTTGACGGATGAATGAGATGAATTACTTATTTATTTAATAAAAAAGCCCAAGAGATGAATTAGAAAAATAACTAATAAAAATATTATCTAGATAAAAGATATAAATTGTTAAATAAAAAAGAAGGTCTCATATACCCAATAGATAAAAGAGAAAAACAACTAATAAAAAAACATTTTCGTGAACCTTCTAGTAGGATAAGCTGTCGGAATTTCATATCCAGGTATACTCGACCCTTTTTGTGATGGAGTTTTTTTCTTATTAAGACGCATACTGCTGGTGTCCTTTGTTGGTGTTGTGTAGGTTGACATGGAAGCAAATGTTGAGTTGTTGTTTTCCAAGAGAGATTCGTCAACAGCGAAGAGGGGCTCCTGTTTGGCGCTTCATGACGGTTCGCCGTTCAGGTAACAGGGTCGCCCATTACGTGGCTCGTATGGCCCTGATTAACCTCCCGGGAGTCGTGGAGGTAACATGACTTCCCGGGTTGGGACTTGATGTTCAATTCCTTGTTTGTGCTTGCTGTCTCCGTATCTCCGAAAGGAGCTGCCTATGTCAAAAAAAAAAACATTTTCGTGAACCTTCTAACCACTACACCTAGGGCTGTATATGAGCCGAGCCGAGCCGAGCTTTAGCCTAGCTCGGGCTCGGGCTCGCCTTAATTTTTCCTGGCTCGGGCTCGGGCTCGTGACGAGCTCGGATGGGCTAGCTCGGGCTCGGCTCATATACATATTGTCTTGGCTCGGGCTCGTCTCGAGCTCGGCTCGGGATCGGCTCGTTTACTATGTTAAACGAGCCAGGCTCGGATTTGGCTCATTTATAATGCTAAACGAGCTAGATTTGGCTCGTTTATAATGCTAAACGAGCCAAATCCTAGTTAGACTCGTTTACCATCGTAAACGAGCCAAACTCAGGATAAAAAAACATCGGAAATATAAGAAATTAAACATTCTACAAAAATACGATATAGGTGCTACAAAATATCGAGAATATAAAAAATCACAAAATCCAAGCCATATGAACGTTTCCAACGTGCATCTCAAGAAACAAATTAGCAACCATCAAAAAGAAAAAGACGCCAAAGAGAAGAAGAAGAATGATGTACCGTCGGTCGTGGGCTCGTGACTCACGGAGTGGGGATTAGAGTAATTCTAGGGTATATTAACCATTAGGGTAATTAGTAATTACCGTATTACTTCTTTTAGGGTATCAGTATATTATACTCTTAGGGTTTATTATTTCATTACCATTTCGGTATTAGGATTATACGAGTTACAATCGAGCCAGCTCGCGAGCTTGGCTTAACGAGCTAACGAAACGAGTTGGCTCACGAGCCTGCCGTGCTCGGCTCATTTAGGTGACGAGCCTGTTCATGAGCTAGCTCGCTTACGACGAGCCGATCTCACGAACGAGCTTTTTTTGAAAAAAAACGAGCCCGAGTCCGAGCGGCTCGCGAGCAGCTCGGCTCGTATGCAGCCCTAACTACACCACATACTCAACAATGATTATATTTTAGTTTCAGAATTACTTATTAATAATTATTTATCTTATGCTTTTCACCCAAAATTCTGAGGCCCCCGAAATTTTTGGGCCCTGTGCCGGAAACAGGCCGACATACCCTCTGGGCCGGTCCTGCCATTTGTGTAACCAACCGGGTAAATTGCACCGGATACCACCGAACTATTCATTAGGTTTAGTAGCAGCCACGTAACTAATTTTCTTGGTTCGGATACCACTGAACTCGAATTTCCTTGGTTCGGAGTGCCACCTATCTAATTTCTTGGCTCGGATACCACTCCATAGGGCTGACAAATTTGGGTTGGTTTTTCGGTCTGACCAAATGACCGACCGAATTCAATTTCCTATTTACATATCTTCTTCGGCTCTTCTTCTTAATTTTCAGATGATACATGAGTGCCATCTTCCTCTTCCCGGCCAACCCCTCCCCGCCCCCAGCTTTGGATCAGACAACGACAAGTCTGATGGCTTCGTCGAAACTCAAAATCGGTCGTCACACATTCACAACTACAGAGTATGCAAATTAGCGGGGAGCAAAAGGAGCCTCCGCCAACAGAAATCTCTTTGCAAGTCGGATTCTCTGCAAATTTTCAGCGTCGGCAACAGACTTTGGCTTCTAACAAAATTGATTTGTAGCTCTTCTTCTTTTGTTCATCTTCCCAAATCACCTTCTTCTTCTTTATCTTCTTTCCATCTACTTCTTTTGTTTCTTGTTCCTTTTTGAAATTTATCATTTTTTCTTTCTTCCCATGTTCATTCATTTCTTTTCTTTCTAGATCTGTCTCTTCTGGAACCGGTCAGTGACTTGGTCTACTCGGTTGACTGTGGCGGCATTTTAATTCGGGTCATTGTCAATGGTTTTGGGTGAACTCAATTTCGGTCACTGACCAAATTCTGTTAGGTGGTATCCCGAGCCAAGAAAATTTGAGTTCAGTTGTATCCGAGCCAAGATAATTTGAGTTTAGTGATATCCGAGCCAAAAAAATTAGTTAGGTGGTACTCTGAACCAAGAAAATTCGAGTTCAGTGGTATCCAAACCAAGAAAATTAGTTAGGTGGCTGCTACTAAACCTAATGAATAGTTCGGTGGTACCCGGTGCAATTCACCCCACTATTTACATGTAGTAAAAATGTAGTTGATTTTGTCATAGTTTTATTTGCATTTAGAAATGTTGTGCAATCTTACTTGATCGAATTTATGTTAAATTAAATAGAGATATAAGTTAGTTAGATTACGAGTTCATCTAACTACTGCAAGTTTGAAAGAGTAAACAATTTTAGAAAATCGACTATTTTATCCCGCCAATGGATTGGGTACATAAAAGGAAAATAAATAGGCGAACGACTTAAATAGGAAAAATAATAAGTATAGAGGCTAAAGTGGTAATTTGCTCTTACTCGTCTCGTCTGTCTTATTATCTGTGTGGGAGGGAAAGTCGGATCAAACAAACAAAGAACAGACAGACGCTCCCTCGTCCGCCATCATCTTCTTTCTTCTTCCCTCTCTCAATTTCCCTTCTCTCAAAAAGAGTTCAAGACTCAAAATCCAGTATTCTTGGTGGCCGGCAACTTGATTATCGTCGATTCTATCTACGCATTTCCTGTTTGCCGGTTGATTTCTCAGTTCCTTTTTGCTTGGAGGATACAGTACACGAGAGGAAATGGAGGCGGCGTTGGGATTGATGAGAAGGATACCCCCGAAGCATTCCGTCACCGCGCTCTCCGCTCTCGTCAGCCTCTTGCCTCACCACTCCCCCGATCTCCTCTCCCAAGTCGACCAGCCCCTTCAGGTCCTCTCTCTCTCGCACTACTCTTGTATTTCGTTGTTTTGCTCCATAGGGTTTTAGTGCGGGAGAACGAATAGTGAGGTTGTCCTGTTCTCCGAGAAAATAACAGTGATATTATAGTGGAATGAGAATCTTGTGTGTCGTTAGTGTACACGGCCTCCTCCTTTGGTGAAGAGATGTGTTTTCTGATAGTGGAGATTGTTCGGTGCTTACTTTTGCTCGAAAAACGAAGACTAACACTCAGGAAATTGCAGGTTGTTAGCAGATGCGATGTTTTTGACCTGCCGGAACTTACTTTTGGTCGGTAACTCGGATTGATTATAATTGCCAATGCTCTGAGGCTTTTTTGCCCGAACATGACTCTGATTGTTGAGCAGATCCGATGTTATTGACCTGCCGGAACTTTCTGTTGTTTCTTGTTCACTTCTTGCTCGAGTTGAACCCAAGACCCTAAAGCATATTGTGTAGTTGTGTGGAATAAATGCCTATGCCTATAAATGAATTGAAAATGCTGTTTTAGTATGTAAGGCTTCTAACTTGGAAACTGGAAATGGAAATACAGGTTTTATGCGATTCCGATAGTGGAAAGGAGTTCATATTGTGCGAGTACAACAGAGATGCTGATTCTTACAGGTACTATGGTAGTGTTGAAGGGTTACATGCGGATCCTGCGACTTTGCATGTTCACTTATATTCGTGATCTTGTGTGGCGTTACACTTCAGTTTAGTTACCAAAATAGTTCTCGCTCATTTAAGATATGCGAATTTTGATTCAAGTTACTTTGGTCTCAGAATTGATGGTAGTACTGCACATCTAAGATCTCATAGCTGCTTTTGATCTTAAGAAGTTTGAATATAAAGGAGCAGCTTGCTTCTACGATTTCTGTAGGACTTGCATGTCTCGTTACGAGTCATTGAAGTAGATTCGTTGCCCTTACAGTCTGCTGTACTTCTTCTGTTACACTTTGCTTTACTGTCAAATTTACCATAACTTGAAGTTCCATATTGATTCTCAGGTTCATATTTCATTTTTTAGGTCGCCATGGTCAAACAAATACCATCCCGCATTGGAAGATGCACTCTATCCTTCAGACGAGCTGAGGAAACTGGAGATTGAAGCGAACGAAGTCTTTGCCATTTATTGTGACCAGTGAGGTCCTTTACTTACCTCGTCTTTATTTGATCTTTTCTGTCTCATCGCCTTCCATTTTGCTTTGATTCTTCTAGTTAATAAATTTCATGTCATACTATTAATTTGGTAGGTATTACGAAGGTGGCATCTCATCAGTGTACCTATGGGAAGATAACAATGAAGGAGGGTTCGTGGCCTGTTTCCTGATAAAGAAAGGTTGGGGTTCTAACATTTTAGTTGATGAGGTAGTTGTAAGAATCTAGTCCACCTTATCTGACTGGGAATATGTATTAAGATGGCGCAAGGACAGCACATGGAAGAAGGGGATACTTGCAGGAGGGTCTCTGGGAAGCCATTCATGTTATTGAGGTAGACATCTTTGGACTTTGTTGAATTTGGAGAAACCATTATTTCAACTTATATTGTTTATTCAGTGTTGCATCTTTGTTGTTTAGGTGGGACCAGAAGATGAAACTACTCGTTATTGTTTAACCAGCACAGTAATGCTGTCACTGACCACAGATAATGAATCATCTGGCACATTTAATCTTTCAGGATCTCTTAGACGGCAGGTAGATACATATGTTTAGCCTCACATTTTATCGGGCGTCTCTTCTTTGTGGAACAAACTAGTAACATTTGGTATTGTTTTTTGTAGATGAAGATGGATCTCCCGTTGGCAGATGGTCACCTTTGTAACATGGGAAAGATGATAGAGGAAATGGAGGGGAAACTCAGAAACTCTCTGGATCAGGTATTCAACTGCATGCATCATTACCTTTGGTTTCAAATGTCAAACAACAAGTTTGTATTTGTAAATTTGGCATTTATCAATGACACTGCACTTTCAGGTTTATTTTGGGAAGACAAAAGAGATGGTTTGCACTTTGCGACCACCGTCAGAAGTTGTGATGAGATTGCCAGACAGCAGCAGCAGCAGAAGATGAGAACCCTCAATCGTATGGATGAGAAGCGGAAAATGTTTTGTGTGAGTTACTGTGTAGGATCATCTGTTAATCTATGGAAGCATTAGCTGTAGTGGAGTGATGTTTCGGTTTCCATGAGATGAGTTTGTTTGGTAGTTGGATGTTGGAGTGTCATCTGTTTGTATTTGAAATGTTGAAACTATTTCGACCATGGTTCTGTACTCTGATCTGATGCACAGCTTTTGTCGTAATGAAGTGGTTTAGCATGTAAACAACAGATTTGCAGTTCTAATCCCAATTACGCAATGTACCCTTCCAGTCTTGCATTTTGGTATATAAGCTTATCTCGATTATTCACGAGAGTATGATATCGAGCTGGTCCTGCAATTTTTGGTCTGATGTCAATAATGCATTTCCAGGTTTGTACATTTGGAGGTTGTTGGCTCTTCTGCTGCTCTTTTTTTTTTTATTCCAGATCATATCTTTATTCTGTTTAATCAGAGCAATCAGCTTACAAACAGCTCATCAAAAAACACACACAAGAACTCCAAACCACTTCATGAACCTAAAAGCCATATTCCTCACAACAACAGCCTTGATGCACGATATTACTTTACAAGCGAGAGCAACATATTCTTACAAATATAGTACCTGCTCACAGGACGAGATAGGATGCTTAAATACCCAGAAGTTTGCAGTTAACGTGGTGATCGTGAATCGTCTGAAACAAAATGGGAAGACGAGCCTGGATTTGGTTTCTGTGATGAATACAAGTTTGGGTAAGAGAAGTAAGGATCTTCATCGATGGATGTTATCCGTTGCAGCTCGGGACGAGGAGACTCTTTATGTACATTATTATCTCTTGGAGAATCAAACTCCATGCCAGGTTGTTGGTCCAAGGTCTCTGGAAATTCGGGTGTCTGCTGGTGTTCATCAAGCTGATATTTATCTTCACCATTGAGATCACTGGCAGAGTGATAATGATGATTAACATGTGCTTTCTCCACCAGAGTGCACAGATCTGGAGCTTCTTTATTAAATGGATTGTCAGCTTCAAGATCAAAAGACTTGTCACTATTGACCTTTAACAGCTCCTTAATCTTTGCTCTGCAAATGTTGCAGCTGCGCGGGCTGCTACTGCTGCTCGCTCAGCTGATTCTGCTGCAGCCTGAGCTGAAACCAAGATGTCCTGAAGATCTATGTCATGCTTACGCATAGCCTTTGAGTTTGAAGGAATCGAACTGGTATTGCTTTTGGGCACAGATGACGCATGTGGAGGAGCAACGAACGGTAAAAACTGTTCCTCCTGGGAGTCGCCCACCATGTATTCAGGAATTTCATTCTTTGACGCCATTGATGATTCTTCAACCTCATGTTTAAAGTGAGAGCCATGTACTGGGCTGTCTGAGGGTACAGAGTGAATTTCAGATTCCCAATCATATGTATCTGGATGCAAAGCAGGTTGTGTAGGCTGTGTCGTATCTGGATGCAAAGCAGGTTGTGTAGGCTGTGTCATATCTGGTGAAGAGGCAGCAGTTATGTTAGACCTTATTACGGCCTTGGGAACATCAGGGAAATCTAGCTCATCGCCACTGGTGTCTGTATCAGCAGGTAGTTCATTGGTAGCACCAGCATGATCAGAGCTCAGTACTTCATCGTGTTTCTCATCGGGGAAGGGCAACTTAGACCCACTTACAATCTGTGCAGGACCATTCTGACAAGAAAAAAACAAATGTAAGACACTAAGAGCAAATAATAACCAAGCAGAAGTACAGCAACACTTACCAGCAAATCTTCATGCG
Source organism: Linum lewisii (assembly GCA_034768395.1). Taxonomy (NCBI): domain Eukaryota; kingdom Viridiplantae; phylum Streptophyta; class Magnoliopsida; order Malpighiales; family Linaceae; genus Linum; species Linum lewisii. The sequence continues at coordinate 11,681,803 of CM068303.1, forward strand.
GTTTTGACAGTTCAGCTTCAGACCCAGCTGGATCCCAGTCCAACTCATGTTCTTCAGCAATTGCCTTGAGAAGTTTCAGTTTTATGTCAGGTGAAGGTGCACGAACTGATAGGAGCTCTACTATCTGCGGATTTAAATTCCACCAAGAAAGTGGAAGGAAGAGAATGTCATATCCACAAGAGAAACATACATAGATAGATTTGTCACCATTGTCAAGAAACAAGAGAGAATGAATTTTATCAAAACCTGCCGATTAACCCCACAGTCTGGCATAAGTTCAGTTGCAGCAGCTACAAATTCTTTTCCATACTTGGACGTGAACAGCATCTGGACCTGCATCAACTCTGGCAAGTCGGCACATCTTGGTGCAGCAAAGCAGACACTAGATATGGCTTCTTTCAAATCTAGAGGACATTCCCTGAACATGGTAAAAGTACTCAGTTCAAGAATGATGCCAACAAGCTATATCCTATATTACAGCAATCCATCCAATCATTTATCATTATATACCGCACCAGATAAGCAAGTTAGCGAAAGCACCATCCATATGGGAAATTGTGAAAATGAAAAAAGGGCATCACATCGACACAGTTAGAGATAACTAGTTCCGAGTCAGAAAGTTATTCAAAGAACTTACTTTTGTGCTTCAATGATGGGAAGGCGCACAGAAATAAGCTCACAGAAGAGCTCAAGGATCTCTTGAGCCGCCATCATGTTCTCTTCTCTTATTATATGCTCAACCTGAAAAGAAACTCTCTCAGCATTACAAACTAATATCATTGACATTAGTTCTGAAAACAGCTGAAATTGAAAATCAACATACACGAATTCGAGCAGTAGCTTCCTGGCCAGTCTCCAGAAGCTTGGCAATATCACGACGCATTTGCCTAATTTGAATCTCTCTTCTGTTCCTCAGCAACTTAATCCTGGGTATTGTCAGCTTAAGCAAGGTTTTACTGAGAACCAAAACGGAAAAAAACAAAAGAACCAAATGCATTAGAAACACATTGAATCAAAATTCCAGACAGCCAATCTTAAGCAAAATTTTACCAAGATCTTCACACAAATTGAAGACTCCTACTATTTCCATCAAGCAACAGGAACACACTTGCTAACTAGCTCCGTCGATGCATTAGGACTTGACAGAGGCGATCGAACAAAAAATTAGAAACGGGAAAAGAAAGTTATCATTGGCTCACCACTTGACAGCTTTGAAACCCTTGTTACTGAAGAAAGCGTCGAGCATCGACATGGTAAGGTGATCGGAGCAGAGAGCACGGGGGACTGTGGAGAAGGAATACAAAATATCTGCTTTGCTCTGCCTGCTGTAATGGCCGATAACAAACCAAGCCGCGTAGCAGTTGGAAAGTTGGATGCTCGGCTGCTGTTTTTTCTTGGTTGGATGTTTTATTGATTTTTTTTTCTCTCTTAATTTCGTATTACAATTTTGTGTTCACATTATTTGGTAAAGAGCATTATTTTTTCTTAGACATTAAGGCAACTTATAATATAATTCCAACAAAATGATTGGAATGATGCAATTTATAATGCCCAGCCCCATGGAAATAACAAAGACAATTATTGATTTATCAACTATAAAATACGCATTTTTTTTCATATTTGGTCTACTAAACCAAATTAATTTCATTCATTAATTTAATATTAAAATAATAATGATCTAATCTAATTTTATCATTTAATTCCCTAATAAATTAATGGATAATGATTAGGAAGGTATTGTAGGGTTACCATATATAACTAATATTTTTTTACTACTTCCTTAACGCGGATCCTATTGGGAGACCAAGACCCATATATGATCTAATAAACCAAATTAATTATAACCGTTGGATAGCTAGTATTTAGATATAATGATTCTAATTTGGCCTATATATAGTTATGAAAACCCTACCTCTCCATCACTCCACACTAGGCGCCGCAAAAAAAACCTTTTCTCTCATCAACTCTCTCTTTGTCGTCGTCACCGTCCAATTGTCAATGTCGCCGCCCGAAATGCCAGTGTCGCATGCCCATTCGCCTATCTAACATCGTCGCTTATCTATGCCTGGAGCACAATCGTCGGCTCTCATCCGTTATATCGAGCGCGCTCTCATCCGTTTATCCAGCGTCGAGTCCATATGCTTAATACTTCTCCTTTTATTTTCTTATACTATTTTTTTCAACTAAGAACTCAACTTATTGAATTCTCTTTTTTAGGAAAATCGGAGAAGGCCAAAGGCAATGACGGTGTTAGAGGATATCTTATACATTTTTTAATAACTAGTTAATCATATGTATGAATATATTGTTAATTAATTACAACGAACATTTCGATGTAATTTTTTTTTCATTCGGATGAACTTTTCTTTAACAAGGGTACAATACATTAATCTTAAAATAGACAAGACAAACATGGATCCACTCGGGGTTGTATATGGATCGACATGGTACGAGGCTTACGATCCTATCTTTTTGTTCTTGGAACCAATCTCTAGTCCTCGGACTAATAACTCGAGAAAGATCCAAACTCATTATCCCATATCATGTTTATTTTTTCCGTGCTTCTCTCGACTTCTCTCGTTCCTCTCTAGCGAGGGCTAGTCTTGCACGTGTGTTCGAATTTTCTATCAAGTGAGTCATGCTCTTCTCCCAAGCCGTTACAACGTCGGGTTCGACATTTTCAGTCTATGACATGGTCGAAGAAAACGGTTCCATCGGTGAAATGGGTGCTACGGGGACCATTAATGATTAGATAAGTTCAAAAGAAAATACATTAGTGCAAAATAAAATATATTAGCTTAGTTAAAAATAAACTATATTAACATAGGCCCCGTTCACTATACATTATCTAAAATTATATAAGTGGGTGAATTATATAATTTAGATAATTATATAAGTAAAAAAAATTACTTTAAATACACATTAATATAAATATACATTAACTTAGTCCAACAAATGGCCTAATGACATGTGGAATTACTATCCCCATTACTTCTTCTTTTTCTCTACATATGGTGGTCCCCAATTTACCCATTATTGCCAATTTTCCCCTCACCTTTCTCTAAATATACATACAAAATACACATTTTAAACAATTTACATTTTTAGCCAATGCATTGGAGGACACTTTTGCTAAATATATCCACTTTTTAACCATTATACACTAGCATTGGAGTTGATCTCAAGGTTCCTATTTCGCATGAACTTTTACAATATTTACAATTTCAAGTACAATATTCGTCGAACGTCATTTAAGATCATTGACAAAGCAAATGCTATAATTTTATAAATATAAAATTTACAACCAATAAAAATATTAAATGAGATTCAAATATTTGTTTATAGTTGAGAGTTGTTATTCTAACTGAGGGTTTCCGGGTTTTTATTGTCCGTCGCCATTTTCTTCTTTCGTCCTCTTGTCTTCTACGGTCGATTCTCGCCACTACCCTTGTATCATTCTCCTTGCTCGTCAACCACTCTACCTAGTGAGTTGGCCGAGAGACACAAAAACGTATGTTCAAATTAGTGACAAACTTGGACATGTTAGGGAGGAACAAGAGAGTGCAAGAAATACAAGCGATAATGTGAGAGACACAAAAGATGTGAAGAAGCAAAATAGAGATAATAATGATAAATATTTCTCAAGTTAGTCCTAGAATAGGCTTTGGTTTTTTTTTTTTTGACAATGAAATTCTCGTTGTATTCACCATAAAGGTGGAGGAATCGGTTACAAAGTATTAAGCATAAAACATTGATTTCCTAACCAATCCTCCGGAAGAAGATCATGCGCTACGGCCTTCGCAATCCTATCCGCCAGACTGTTTAAAGACCGGGGAATAAAGGAAATACGAATACCCGACTTCTCCTTTAAGATCTTACTCATGAGTTGGAGCCAGGCCGAACATTTCCAAGGCCAAAGCGAAGGGCTTTTCCTAAGAGCATCAACAAGGTTTAAGCAGTCCGTTTTGATGGTCCAGTCTCTTCCGAGATCCGCTGCTTTCCTGATAGCCTCGAGTAAGGCCTTGGCTTCTGCGGCAATAGGTGAAGCACAAACGAGGGTGTCTGCCGAGCCGTCCACTACTACTCCATGGGCATCCTTAATAATGATCCCATAACCGCCTTCGGGAGGTCTTGTGAGAAAGAACCGTCACAATAGATCTCTCTTCCAGTGTGTGGCGGTGGATCCCGTAGTGTCGGCGTAGAACTGGTAGCCTGCATCGAGGGAGAGTCAAATCGTCCCACTCGGCCCTAAGACGGCCTGAAAGAAGGACAGTAGCAGCGGTTATTGGGTCCTTGTTGTTGAAGATCTTGTCGTTTCTAGCTTTCCAAATACACAAGAGAGTCGCAATACCCAATCTCTCATCAAAGTTTTCATGTCTCTCCTTCATCCTCTTAAGCCACTGGATGACATTCTCCCTACCTTCCGGGGGGTGGAAGTCCATTGCTACCTTACCCCAGGTCTCCTTTGGAAGCAGCGGAACAAACAGTGGTTAACGTCTTCCTCCTCTAAGCGGCACACATTGCAAACAGGGGAGCTCGCACATTTTCTCCTCCACAGGTTCTTGCTGGTAGCTAATGCATTCTGAGCGCATCTCCATAGGAAAAAGCAGAATTTTGGCGGGACCTTGTAAATCCAAAGAGAGGTCCAACAGGGGTCGTTTGAGATATGCCTGTCGGGGGGATCTGCTCTTTTCATCTGATCCCTGAGGGTATGGTACGTCGACCGGACAGTGAAGTTACCATCAATCGAGTGATGCTAGACCCAGGCGTTGGGTCCGGCGACAGCCCAATCGGGATCTTAGCAATCTCCCGTGCCTCTGACTCTGGGAGAGCCGCTTATCCATGTCCCACTCAATCCTATTGTCTTTCATCCATCTTGTTGGGTTCTCTTCAGTCGACGAATCACTGACCTGAGGCCTGAAGCCCGGAATGGTAGGTACCCAAGGATCAATCCCTGCCCGAATCGAGGATCCACCCATCAGGTTCTTTCGAACCCCCAACGAGAGGGTGTCCCTAGCGTCACAAATACTTGCCCAAATCCAGGATGTATTCATTCCTTTCCTGGCCTCCAAGAAGGACGTATTAGGGAAATAAAGCCCCTTAAGGAGTCGCACCCACAGCTTGTCTGGTTCATTAAAGATTCTCCAGCCCTGTTTGGCGAGGAGGGCGAGGTTGAAGCTTCTGAACTCCTTGAAACCAAGTCCTCCATCTTCTTCGGTTGGCAGAGGACCTCTCCTTTTTCCAGTGGACAGTTTTAGAATCAATTGTGCCACCCCAGAAATTAGCACGTAGAATGGCGTTCATCCTGTTTGTCGTTGTTTTTGGGAGGAGGAAACAAGACATGAGATAAGTAGGGATAGCTTGGAGCACGGCTTTTAGCATCGTTTCCTTTCCGACGAAGGATAACATTTGGCTCTTCCACGAGTGACACAGGTTTTCCATTCTCTCCAACATAGTAGCCACCATATCTTTTTTACAGCGACCCCACTCCGATGGAATCCCAAGGTATTTCCCAAAAGACCGTTCGAGGGTAAACCCTAGCCTACTCCTAATGATCTTGTAACACCCGTTCCGAATCAACCCGAGTAAACCCGTGGTTGAGCCGGTCCCAGGTACTACCGAGTAAAAACAAGGGTAAAACAGGGAAATTGGCGGTGATCAAAAGACAGTAAAAACATGGAAGGCCTCCATAGAAACGCGAAACTGAAATCCGAGTACAATCCAAACCATCATAAATCCTCCAATCCAACATAAATCAGAAAGTACATAAAAAGAACCCCAAAATCCCATAGTCAACTGAAATGAACAGAAAAGTCAACTCCGCGTAATCCCAGTCTTCACCTCATGGCTTCCGTCCAGAACTTCACGAAATCAACCTCGAACTCAAACTCCTCAGCTACCTCTACTAGCCACGAGATCCTGAAAGGGGAAAAGGGATCAATTTCCTATTGAAATTGAGTGAACCCACTGGGCCTACCTACACGTTGTCCTACTCTATGGAGCGGTCCCAACTTCGCACAAGACATCCAACAATGGAACCAAACCCAACCCCTCTTTCCATATTTTAATTCCCTAAAAGCAGTCTAGGTGATCACGTTGGTCAGTTCTTGTTCTCAAGCACAATTCATAACAATAGAATCACACAGAAATAATACATCAATCCACGGCACACACAGCATCATCACATCACATCCATCAACCAAGTCACTACCACAACCACAAGCACACAAACATTCACATTCATATTATCTAGGTGAGTTATTAGGCGCCAAGGAGTTATCCACACCACCACCGGCCGGCCGACGCACTTCCCTACCGCATGGGAAGTCCTCGCGCTCCCCTACCGCATGGGGAACGCGTTCTCATTAACCATCATCATCATCATCAATCTCATCATCAATCTCATTACTCCCTTGACACCCATGTCAAGGGGATCCACCCCAATGGATCAGACTCAACAACCAGTACCTCGGGTGGGGTAGTGTGGGCTCCTTCCGGTTCTATTTCCAACATACAATTCTCAACATCACATTCTCAACTCATACATCACATCTACTACCAACATACAACACAAATCAGCCACATCTCATTCATAGTCCATAGTTCACAACACATCTCGTCCTCCATGCCCCTGTCATGTTCACAGCACACACATCACAATCAATAGGATAACCGGCTAGCTCACCGGCCTCCCCCACCTGCAAGTACAGGGGAAACCATGTCATGAGTCTAGGGGTCACCCACCCTTTCCTCTTATTCAGAGCGACCCCACATTGGCAGGGCAACTCTCCTGCGTCCACAACCAGCGATTCATAATATCATAGCACCCGCACTCATTTCCCAACCATCCTAATTCTCATTTCTATGTCAATTCATTACTTAATTCACTTCAGTTCACACCCAACCCCAAACCATAGCAATCAACAACAACAATCAACCACGGCAATCATCAATAGCAATCAAGTACATTCACAGAACAATTTATCCCCTTTTACGCTCATCATTTTCATGCATAACCTAGGTTTTGTTCTAAGTCCAATTGAAACTCCTCACGCTGTCCAAACTACTTATACAACGCTAAGCCCTCACCGGGAATAGAAGACGAGGCTCTAATCGTCTTCTAGTTCCCCAGAAACTCGATTCCCAACCACCAAACTCGTAGCTCTACCCTTCCTTACTGCTCACGACCTACACCCAGAAACCCAAAATGGAGGTTAGCAATCTCTTCTCCTCGTCGCTACGAATCCATAGCAACAAACGGAACTCAATTCCGACCTCTACAGCTCCCGGAATCACCCTTCGAAGATTGCTCGCACTAGGTTCGTCAATGGCTTTTCGGGGAGAGAGAAAGGGGAAAGAAGTTATGAATTTTCGTGCAAATCCGTCCTTTTATGCACGAAAAGTGCGCCTGGTATGTCAAAAAGTGCGCCGGCGCACATTGACCCCTAAAAGGCGCACATTTTGAATATTACGCCGAAAGTTTGCTGAATTAATTGAAAAGTGCGCCTGGCACTTCTAAAAGTGCGCCTGCGCACTTCAGGGCCCAAAATCGGCACTTTTTGGTGCATCACCGTTCCCCTCTTTGCAACTTCGACCCAACTTAAACCCGAATGACCCAAAACTCAAGGGGAGCTTAAGAGCACTGATTCCAGTACCCTAGTCTACCGATCTTGAGTTCCAAACCGTTTGGTTGAGCGGGATGTTACAAGTCTCCACAACTTCAAGGATTTCGTCCCCGAAATCATCCCTAACTCATCCTAGCAATATGATACCGAACACACAGCTAAAATCGCAGCAATCCAAGTATCCTATTGACTTCCGAAATTCCTAACGACGAACCACCAGCCTTCCTTTAACTACTCATCAGCCCTACACCCACTCCCAACACTCTACTTTCACCGAGCACACCCTAGACCTTCTTGGAACCAACACCACAACAAGCAAACACAAAAGCATACATCAAGGGGAATTAATACCTGAATCATACACTTCCACTAACTCCGGGTACCGCCGCCTCATACTCTCCTCTGTCTCCCAAGTAGCCGACTCGCTCTCATGGTTCCTCCATACCACCTTGAGCTGCGGAATCTGCTTATTCCTCAAGACCCGGACTTGCCTATCCACAATCGCGACTGGCTTCTCCTCATAAGTCAAGTCTTGCTCAATCTCCACCTCCTCCGGCTGAATTGCAAGAGAAGGGTCCCCATGATACCGCCTAAGCACGCTCACATGAAACACATTGTGTATCCTTTCCAACTCCCTCGGCAAAGCCAACACATAAGCCACCGGACCCGACTTAGCGAGGATCTCATAAGGACCGATGTACCGAGGCGCCAACTTCCCTTTTCTACCGAAACGCATCAGCCCTTTCCACGGCGACACCTTCAAAAATACCTTCTCCCCAACATTGAAACTCAGCTCTCTAGCACGACCATCGGCATACGCTTTTTGCCTATCTTGAGCCGCTCTCAATCTCTCCTTGATAATCTTAACCCGATCAGCCGTCTCTTGCACAACTTGAGGACCCGACAACACCCTCGCACCTTCCTCATCCCAACACAAAGGCGTCCTACACTTCCTCCCATACAAGGCCTCAAAAGGAGCGGACTTCAAACTACTATGATACGAGTTATTATAGGCGAACTCAATCAAAGGTAGCAATTCAGTCCAAGGGGTTTGAAACTCCATAGCACAGCTTCTCAACAACTCCTCCAAAGTAAGGATCGTTCTCTCCGATTGCCCATCCGTCTGAGGATGATACGCCGTCGAGAACTTGAGCTTAGTTCCCAATGCTGTATGCAGCCCCTCCCAAAAATGGGACGTGAAACTCGGATCCCGATCAGAGACGATGGATTGAGGAACCCCATGCAACCTTACCACCTCTTCTATATATAACTTTGCCAACACCTCCACACTAGGCTTAAACCGAATGGGTATGAAATGCGCAACTTTCGTCAAACGATCGACTATTACCCACACGGCATCCTTCCCCTCTCTAGTCGGCGGAAAACCCGATACAAAGTCCATGGTGATGTCCGCAAACTTCCACTCCGGAATAGGTAGGGACTGAAGTAACCCACCCGGAGCTCTATGCTCCGCCTTAGCCTTCTGACAAACCAAACAAGTCGCCACATAACGAGCCACATCCTTCTTCATTCCTAGCCACCAAAAACTTAACTTCAGGTCATTGTACATCTTTGTCATCCCGGGATGCATAGCATACATCGAGGAATGAGCCTCCTCCAAAATCCCCTTCCTCAATTCCTCTACTTCCGGCACGCACACTCGACCCTTGCATTTCAACAATCCGCCAACTACCTCAAATCCATTATCCATGCCTTTTTCAACTTCCCCTCGAATAGCCACCAGAGTAGCATCCTTGAGCTGCTCCTCACCAATCCTATCATTCAGCATAGGCCTAATGTTGAGCTTGGCAAACAAACTTCCCACATCATCTAACTGCATCTCTACCCTTAAAGCTCTAAGATCCACCAACTCCTTTCGACTTAAAGCATCCGCAACCACATTAGCTTTACCAGGATGGTAGTCAATGGTACAGTCATAATCCTTCAAGAGCTCCACCCAACGCCGTTGCCTACCATTCAGCTCCTTTTGATCCATAAGGTGCTTAAGACTCTTGTGATCGGTCATGATCTTAAACGTCTCACCATACAAATAATGCCTCCACAACTTCAAGGCGAACACCACTGCAGCTAACTCCAAATCATGGGTTGGGTATTTCACCTCATGCACCCTAAGCTGTCGGGAGGCATAAGCGACAACCTTCCCATTCTGCATCAACACAAAGCCCAATCCTTGCAAAGACGCATCACTAAACACCACATACTCTCCACCTTCTACTGGCAAAGTCAACACCGGAGCTGAAGTCAACTTCTTCTTCAACTCCTCAAAGCTCCTCTGACATTCCTCGCTCCACTCATACTTCGACTCCTTCCTCAACAACTTATGTAAAGGAGACGCTATGGTAGAGAACCCCTCTACAAACCTTCGGTAGTAACCAGCTAACCCCAAAAAGCTCCTCAGTTGCGACACATCCTTAGGTGGAGACCAATTAACCACCGCTTCAATCTTCTTTGGGTCAACCTCCACGCCTCTTTTAGAAACCACATGCCCAAGAAACAATACTTCTTCCAACCAAAAGGCACACTTCGAGAACTTGGCAAATAGTTGCTGCTCCCTCAACCTATGAAAAACAATCCTCAAGTGCTCCTCATGCTCCTTCCTAGTCTTAGAATAAATGAGGATATCATCGATGAACACTATCACGAACTTATCCAAATATTCGTGGAAGACCTTGTTCATGAGAGCCATGAAAGCGGCAGGAGCATTGGTGAGACCAAACGGCATCACCAGAAACTCATAGTGTCCATAGCGGGTCCTAAAGGCTGTCATTGGCACCGATCCTTCCTCCACCTTCAACTGGTGATAACCGACCTCAAGTCTATCTTCGAGAACACTTCAGCCCCTTGCAATTGATCGAAGAGATCGTCTATCCTTGGAAGTGGGTAACGATTCTTGATCGTCGCCTTATTCAACCGCCTATAGTCAATACACATCCGCATCGACCCATCCTTCTTCTTCACAAACAACACCGGTGCCCCCCACGGTGATACACTTGGGCGGATGAACCCCTTATCCAAGAGCTCCTGCAATTGCTCCTTCAACTCCTTTAACTCCGCCGGTGCCATGCGATAAGGTGGAATAGAGATTGGAGCAGTTCCAGGGACCAACTCTATATTGAACTCCACCTCACGCTCGATCGGTGCCCCAGGTAGTTCCTCAAACACATCCGCGAACTCCCGAGCTACAGGTACCTTCTCCAAATCCTCATTCCGTTCAACTGACACTTGCACCAACAAAGCCTCACACCCTTCTTGAATCAGAGAAAAAACTTGCATTGCTGAAATTACTCCCATAGGTGCGGACTCCCTCTTCCTAACACCCTTGAACACCACCTGGCCGACACCTCCCACCTGAAGCAACACCTCCTTCTTCTGACAATCAAGCAAAGCCCCATGCCTAGCCAACCAATCCATGCCGAGGATAATGTCGAATTCATTGAAAGGAAGCACCACCAAATCAGCCAAGAACTCTACACCTCCCACTAACACTTTACACCCTCTACACGCTCTATCCACCCGAACAGAAGTCCCCAAAGGAGTTCTGACGCCCCAACTAACACCCAAACTACTAACTAAACACCCAAACTACTCAAACATTTCTCAGATACAAAGGAATGGGTTGACCCCGAATCAAACAGAGCATAAACTAAAAGGCCCAAGATCGAGATCATACCAGTCACCACGTCATTCGCATTCTCTGCCGCACCCCTGGTAAGAGCATAAAGCCTCCCTTGCTCCCCTCTAGCTCCAACAGGTGTGGCATTAGCTCCCTCCCTCGTCCAGCACCCCTACCAAAGCTGCCTCCTCCTCTCCCTCCGTAACTCCCAGACGGAGCTCTAGGGCCCTGCACCGATCCCACAGACTGAGTTGGGGTAGCTCTCTTGGTTGGACAGTTCAGACTCCTGTGTCCGCGCTGCCCACAAGTGTAACAGGTCACACCTGCCAACAGATGGCAAACTCCGAAGTGACGCTTCCCACATTTGTCACATAGTGGTAACCCGGACGGTGCTCCTCCCAAACGGACTGTGCCACTAGTACGAGCAGGGCAAGCCACACTCTTATGACCTGGTCGGCCACAAGTGAAACAAGTCATCGTACCCCTCATTGGCATCGACTGGCTGCCCCTGAACCCAGAAAAGGAAGTCTGAGTTCTCTTCGCTGGGTAACTGTGAATGGCAGACTGAGTAGGCGGGGCAGTAGCCTTCCTCTTCTTCTCTTCCTTCTTTCGGTTCTCCAACCTCTCCCTCTCTAGCGCCGCCGCCTTAACCGACACTAAACTCCCCATATCAGCGGTGGTGACTCCCTCCTGAATCTCCACTCTCAACCCATTCTTGAACTTGTTAATGAGCTTCCTCTCCCGGTTGGCCCGCTCATCATACCACTTAGAGAGAGAAGTGAACTCTATGTAATATGCCAGAACGGACTTCTCCCCTTGCTCCAAACTCATGAACTCCTTGGCTTTCTCCTCACGCCAAAGGTCCGGGCAAAACTGATCACGAAACACCTCCACAAACTCATCCAACTCCATCTCTGGCGGAACCACTCGACTCTGTGGCATCGACCTCCACCAATTCAGTGCATGCCCCTTAAGCAGAAAAGTCATTGCTTGCACCTTCAACCCTTCCTCAAGTTCCATTTGCAGGAACTTGTACTCACATTCCTGGAGCGACTGCTCTGCCACCTCAGGATCAGCTGCTTCCCCAATGAACTCCCCAAAATTCCATCCCTTCAACAGACTCGGCTGAAACCTAGGTGCTCCTCCTCCAAAACCCGAGTTCCCAGTGGACCTACTTCCCCTTGCTTGACTGGATTCACTACAGGAGGACATTAAACATTTCAGTTGACCGCTCAAGAAACTTCAAACAACTCAATTCACCACTTGATTTCAAAACATCCCACCCATTTAAAACAGTTTGACAAAAACCCTTGGAATGTCGGTCCCGTACCGATGTCTCATCCTCCCTCCCAACGAGGTTAATTACTCCCCAAAGAGAGAAGATAATCAACCGGTACAGCATCGACAAACCAGGCTCTGATACCATTTGTAACACCTGTTCCGAATCAACCCGAGTAAACCCGTGGTTGAGCCGGTCCCAGGTACTACCGAGTAAAAACAAGGGTAAAACAGGGAAATTGGCGGTGATCAAAAGACAGTAAAAACATGGAAGGCCTCCATAGAAACGCGAAACTGAAATTCGAGTACAATCCAAACCATCATAAATCCTCCAATCCAACATAAATCAGAAAGTACATAAAAAGAACCCCAAAATCCCATAGTCAACTGAAATGAACAGAAAAGTCAACTCCGCGTAATCCCAGTCTTCACCTCATGGCTTCCGTCCAGAACTTCACGAAATCAACCTCGAACTCAAACTCCTCAGCTACCTCTACTAGCCACGAGATCCTGAAAGGGGAAAAGGGATCAATTTCCTATTGAAATTGAGTGAACCCACTGGGCCTACCTACACGTTGTCCTACTCTATGGAGCGGTCCCAACTCCGCACAAGACATCCAACAATGGAACCAAACCCAACCCCTCTTTCCATATTTTAATTCCCTAAAAGCAGTCTAGGTGATCACGTTGGTCAGTTCTTGTTCTCAAGCACAATTCATAACAATAGAATCACACAGAAATAATACATCAATCCACGGCACACACAGCATCATCACATCACATCCATCAACCAAGTCACTACCACAACCACAAGCACACAAACATTCACATTCATATTATCTAGGTGAGTTATTAGGCGCCAAGGAGTTATCCACACCACCACCGGCCGGCCGACGCACTTCCCTACCGCATGGGAAGTCCTCGCGCTCCCCTACCGCATGGGGAACGCGTTCTCATTAACCATCATCATCATTATCAATCTCATCATCAATCTCATTACTCCCTTGACACCCATGTCAAGGGGATCCACCCCAATGGATCAGACTCAACAACCAGTACCTCGGGTGGGGTAGTGTGGGCTCCTTCCGGTTCTATTTCCAACATACAATTCTCAACATCACATTCTCAACTCATACATCACATCTACTACCAACATACAACACAAATCAGCCACATCTCATTCATAGTCCATAGTTCACAACACATCTCGTCCTCCATGCCCCTGTCATGTTCACAGCACACACATCACAATCAATAGGATAACCGGCTAGCTCACCGGCCTCCCCCACCTGCAAGTACAGGGGAAACCATGTCATGAGTCTAGGGGTCACCCACCTGTTCCTCTTATTCAGAGCGACCCCACATTGGCAGGGCAACTCTCCTGCGTCCACAACCAGCGATTCATAATATCATAGCACCCACACTCATTTCCCAACCATCCTAATTCTCATTTCTATGTCAATTCATTACTTAATTCACTTCAGTTCACACCCAACCCCAAACCATAGCAATCAACAACAACAATCAACCACGACAATCATCAATAGCAATCAAGTACATTCACAGAACAATTTATCCCCTTTTACGCTCATCATTTTCATGCATAACCTAGGTTTTGTTCTAAGTCCAATTGAAACTCCTCACGCTGTCCAAACTACTTACACAACGCTAAGCCCTCACCTGGAATAGAAGACGAGGCTCTAATCGTCTTCTAGTTCCCCAGAAACTCGATTCCCAACCACCAAACTCGTAGCTCTACCCTTCCTTACTGCTCACGACCTACACCCAGAAACCCAAAATGGAGGTTAGAGATCTCTTCTCCTCGTCGCTACGAATCCATAGCAACAAACGGAACTCAATTCCGACCTCTACAGCTCCCGGAATCACCCTTCGAAGATTGCTCGCACTAGGTTCGTCAATGGCTTTTCGGGGAGAGAGAAAGGGGAAAGAAGTTATGAATTTCCGTGCAAATCAGTCCTTTTATGCACGAAAAGTGTGCCTGGTATGTCAAAAAGTGCGCCGGCGCACATTGACCCCTAAAAGGCGCACATTTTGAATATTCCGCCGAAAGTTTGCTGAATTAATTGAAAAGTGCGCCTGGCACTTCTAAAAGTGCGCCTGCGCACTTCAGGGCCCAAAATCGGCACTTTTTGGTGCATCACCGTTCCCCTCTTTGCAACTTCGACCCAACTTAAACCCGAATGACCCAAAACTCAAGGGGAGCTTAAGAGCACTGATTCCAGTACCCTAGTCTACCGATCTTGAGTTCCAAACCGTTTGGTTGAGCGGGGATGTTACAGATCTCCTGGAGGCCCAACGGGGTGTTCTTGCTGAAGATGACTGAGGATTTGTGGATGTTGATCTCTTGTCCCGTTATGTCCCCATACTTCTTCATGGTGCTAATGATCGCATCCGCCTCGGCAACTGAAGCCTCCCCGAAAAGGATAGTATCATCCGCGAATAGAATATGGGTGAGTGTCGGGCATCTCGAATTCAATCTAAGCCCTTTGAGCTTCCCCATCCCCACTCCTCTCTGAATTAGATGTGAAAGGGAATTTTTCATTAGAATGAAGAGGAAGGGGGAGATGGGATCCCCTTGCCTGATGCCTCTGGAAAGGGTGAATTCGTCCGTTGGTGATCCATTGACCAGGATCAAGAATTTGACTGTTTGGATGCAGGCTTTGATCCACCTGCACCACTTTTCGTTGAAGCCGAGGGCTCCTAGGATCATGTCTAGGCTCTCCCAGTCCACAAGGTCGTAGGCTTTCTTCATATCCATCTTGACCATCATATTCCAGTTCCCACCTTTATGGTATCTAGTCTTGAAGTTGTGAAGTACCTCATGAACTATAATGATGTTATCTTGAATAGCTCTATCCCCGGTGAAAGCCGATTGAAGTTCGGAGATCAGGGTCGGGATGAATTGCATTAGTCGAGAGGAGAGTATCTTTGAAATGATCTTGTATCTAAAGTTGCAGCAGCTTATGGGCCTAAACTGGGTAAACTGGGATACGTCTTCCGGGTTCATTGTTTTTGGGATTAAAGTAATGTTTGTGTCATTCCATCCATTAGGCATAATTCCGGATCCAAAGAAGCCTTTAATCTCCTCCCTGACTTGGTCTCCTATCAAATCCCAGACCTTCCTGTAGAACACTCCAGAGAATCCATCAGGACATGGGGCCTTTGAGGGCCCCAATTGGAAGGTAGCATTTTTTATCTCCTCATTCGTAATCGGTTGGCACAGTTCATCATTCATTTCTGTAGTCACCACCGTCGGGAGCTCCAACTCCTCCCTTCTCAGGCCACTTCTTTCTCTCTTAGTAAAGAGCTTTTTGAAGAAATTGCAAACATTCCTCTCGATGTCCGTTTGGTTATCCATCCATTCTCCATTCTCGTCCTTAAGCTTTCTGATCGAGTTTCTTACTTTCTTTCGATTGTGGTGGCATGAAAGTATTTAGTATTACGATCTCCTTCTCTAAGCCAACTTACCCTAGCTCTTTGTTTCCATAATCGTTCTTCTCTTCGCCATTCCTCATTAAGGGCTCGAAGCAGGTCCGTCTCTCTCCTTTTGGAGTTCTCGTCAATGGGTTGAGCTTGGATCCTTTTAATCTCCTCCTGAATGCTTCTGATCTTGAGGCGCGAGTTGGAGTTATTTTCTTTTGCCCACTTCCTAATAGAGTTTTGAAGGATAGAGAGATTTTGATCACACATCTTCCCTGGGTCCCAATTTTCGCAGATATTATTTATGCACTCCGTGTCATCAAGCCACCGCTCATCAATTCTAAACGGGGTGTGTTTTTGCCTATGGTTATCAAAGAGCTGGAGTCTTAAGGGAGCATGGTCCGATCCAATAATTGCTTCATGGTGGATAGTGGCCTTCTCAAACATGATTCGCCATTCACTAGTGCATAGGCCCCGATCCAGGCGGACCTTGATGTTGTCATCTCCCTCTTGCATATTCGTCCATGTAAATTTGTTGCCTGTGAAGCCTAAGTCAAGGAGGAGGTTGTTGAAGATAAACTCTTTGAAGTTTTCAATCGACACTCTTCTCGTCGGGACCCCCCTTTTTTCTCATCGTCCGAGGTTATCGCGTTGAAATCCCCCATTAAAAGCCACGAAGAGTTGGGTGGCATACTAAGGTTGC
Source organism: Linum lewisii (assembly GCA_034768395.1). Lineage (NCBI taxonomy): Eukaryota > Viridiplantae > Streptophyta > Magnoliopsida > Malpighiales > Linaceae > Linum > Linum lewisii. The sequence continues at coordinate 11,698,484 of CM068303.1, forward strand.
TTAGGTCCCTCCAAAGGTCATTTCAATGTGCCACTTCGTTAAGAGCATGGATGAAAGTCACGTAATAAGGAATCCGATCATTGATTAAAACATGGACAAAATACGCATTCGCGGTTACAATAGAGATCGGGAGATCATTCACCCACCAAAGAGCCATACCCCCGCTAAGACCCCTAGGATCTTGATACCAAAATTTGGGATATTTTGCCACTCTCCTCTCTACGTCTACCGTTGCACTAGGGTTTTTAGTTTCCGAAAGAAATACAATTGCGGGGCTAAATTTACGGATTAAATCACGTAAGTAGTCAATTGTCGCGGTTGGCCCAATTCCGCAACAATTCAAGCACAAGGTCGTCATGGCTCCTGTGGTTGGCCACCCACACCATCTTCGTCGATCCTCCCGAGCTGCCTACTCCAATATTGATTCCATACAATTGAGCCCACTAGGTGTAATCAGCTGGTTCCATAGGGACGTATGGCGATACTTCATTTTGTTCCATCAGCTGGTGGGCCTCCTCCTATGCTGTTATCTCTTTAATGAATGCGCCTTTTAGTTTTCTTTTCTTTTTGGCCTGATCTGAGCTTCGGCTCCTGTTAGATCTCATTTCCCATTGGAAGCCATGGCCCATTTGAAAGGTTTGAAAGGGGTTGTTACTTGGGCCTCCAACCTCTCTAGCTACCCTAAGCCCAGCTGCCTCGTTGAACGCCGACATGAGGTTTCTGGGGCTGTCTGCCGACCTGTCCCTGTCGTCGCCGCGTCTCCATCCCTCGACGTCGAATCCCAGCCCTCCTTCTTCTCCGTTCTTCCATGCCTCTGCACTAAAGCCCGGCGGTGCCGCTCCTCTTCCCCTAATCCCATTACCCTCCAAACCTTTTGCTCTGGTAACTGAGCCCTGTAGACCCACCCAAAACAAGTCCGGTCGGACTGAGTCGTCTGTTCCTCCCTCCCTCTGCCCTCTGTCTTCTTGATTGGCGGCTGCTTGTGCCGTTTCTGATTGTTGCCCCTGCTGATTTGTTCTCGCCGCTCTCCTAGGCGTCGGGGCCAGAGGAGAGTGGAGATCGGCCCTCGAATAATCGCCGTATCGCCCCTCTACCCACTCTTCGGTGAACTCGCACGTCGATTGTTGGTGGCCGATACGCCCACAACCATAACAGAAGCTTGGGGGAAGCTTCTCCGTTTTATAATTAACCCAGCATGCCCCTTCGTGTTCCCCGCAGAAGAACCCATATGGCAAGGGGAGGTTGAGGTCCACCGTGACTCTGGCTCTCAGGAACTTTACCCATACCGTCGTACTCATTCCATTCGCATCTACCTCCATGAGATTTTTGAAGCTCGACTGAAGGATTGGGTAGAGGAAATGGGGCTGCCTGAACGCCATAGGTAAGTCGTGGATCTGAATCCAAAAGTCACATGAATCAAAATCCAGACTTGTGGCCTTCCCTTCACAATTCCATCTCTTCAAGTTCAGGAGCGTTTCTGACATTCTCCACGTCTTCCCTTCCAGATCTTTTCCAGCTCTGCCGGCTTTGGGAAGTTGAACACAAAGGTATTGTGTCCAGCCTCACTCACCTTGATTCCCCTTGCTTGGGGCCAAGCGGTTGCTATGTAGCTCTCCATGGCCACTGTGTTGATTCTACAAGAGGTCATCATCCGTCCCACTAGGACTTGGAGGCCTCCCGACCCTCCATCTTGGCAGCCTGGGTGAAGCCTCACCACTGGCTCGTTGCAGCTCCATTCCTTGGTCCTCATCACCAACTCAGACAGATCCATTGCAGTTTCAGAATCGTTCAACTTCGTCAAAAGGCTGGGTGCAGGGGTGATTTTGTTTGTAATAGACTTTGGTTACAAACACAAAAATATGTGATTTTGGCATCATTGTCAAATTAATCCAAATACAACTCCGAGAGGAACTTTAACAATCCATGGCCGACTTTTTTTATTGGGAGCTGACACTTGTTGATTCGTGTGTAATGAAAGTTTAATTGGTCATTTTTAGTGTTTATGTATGCTTTTTTATTTATTTAAGTTGTTTCATGTATTTTAAGTTTTAAGAATTAAATGCAAGTGGTTGATTTGTTGTATTTTTTTTGGCCGAGGCAACTCCCCATAGGGATAACCATAGATAGCGAGCCAACCTATGAGATAAAAGAAAGCAAAAAAGAAGGCAGAGGGAGAGGGAAAGGAAAAGAAAAAACCAACTCGATTACGAGTAATCATAGAACCAAAATAAACCTACTCAACGAGAGTGTATTGAAGCAAAAAGAGAGAAGTTCATCAGTGAGGAGGATTTTGGCAAGAAAGTGAGAGCAAATTTTGCTACTATATGAGCTGAATTATTTTGATTTCTTGGAATTGCGATGTAATTAAACCTTGTGAATTTTTTAATTATCTTTCTAATTTCTTGTATAATTGCACCTGCTACTGGGTGTAACACTCGTTTGTCCATTATTTTTTTATGAACAGATTCAGCGTCTCCTTCTAATTGAAATTCAAGAATCCAATTGTGGAGACACCAACAAGCCGCCTCTCTTATAGCCAAACATTCAATTGTAAAAGGGTCACAAATTCCTTGAAAGCTTTTGCCCGCGGCGAAATTACAGCCGGACATTCAATTGTAAAAGGGTCACAAATTCCTTGAAAGCTTTTGCTGCGGCGAAATTACAGCCAAACATTTAATTGTAACTGTGGTTGATTTGTTGTATATTATGAAGAAATAATTATGTCAAAATTAAAAAAGATATTGTTTTAATTAATTACTTAATTAATACTATCAACAAAAACTAGGGGTTATACATCTTTTTGCCCCTCTACTATGCAAAATTAACAAAGGTAACCCTCTATTATTTTTTAACCAAATTAATCCCCTCTACTTTATCAATTTTATCAAATGTTCCCTTTAGTGAGTTTTTCCATCCAAACTTCGTTATTATGCTGACTGTACAAGTCATATCATACCTCTGTCCATCATGGCCTCTGAAATAAATTAAAACTTAAAAGAAACCTAAAAAAGAGTAAAATTACTTTTATTCTTCTTGTCTTCTCCGTCAAAGCCTTCCCCATGATGAAATTTCTCACCTCTAGCTACACATCCTCCCACAGGTTTCTCATCAACATGCTTCTCCAGACCATAGATCGAGAACCCTAAGATCTACGCCAATCTTTGAGGAGGAAGAATTGATCAGATAATCTAATTTTGTGGACCCCATCTCCGAGGAGAGATTAGAGTCGATTCATTTTGTTACGAGTTTCAGATTATCATACCTAAATCTCAGACCACTATGAATGACCCATCTCAGAAGCAGAGGATATCGACCAAATCGAGGGAAGTTAGCTCCAGATTCCTCATCGCTCCATCTGCTTCCCTTTTCAAGAATTCATCTTCAACAACACCAAAAATTGAACCAACCCTTGTTCTTCTTCGTCTCCTTCTCCATCCCTTGTTTCCCAAATCGAAGGAACCCAGCTTCTGGCCTTCCTCTGCCATCACTTCTACCACCGCCACCAAAATGTTGGCCGTGGTGGTTTGAATTGATGTGGCTTGAGTTTCCTAACTTTCAGGAGGTGGTTAGATCATCCTGGGAGGTCCCGGTTCGTGGATCGAATTACTTGTTTAAATTGGCGTCGAAGGTTAAATTGCTTAAAGAGAGTCTTGTCATGTGGAATACGTCAACCTTTAGGAGAAATGAGGTGGTCATCAAAGAAATTCTCAGTAAGATTGTGGCTTTAGATAGTCGGGAAGAAGGCCAGGAGCTTTCAGAGGAAGATACAATTGAGAGGTTTTTCTTGAAATGCAACCTGGATAGAAAGTGGAAGAGGGAGGAAATATCATGGAGGCAGAAAGCTAGGGAAATGTGTATTAAGGATGGGGATAGGAATTCCCATTTCTTCCACAAGGTTGCCAATCAAAATAGAAGGCGAAATTTCATGCGTCTCTGAAGGTTGGTGAACGGGTTTATGAGGACGGGGTGGAGCTTGTAGATGCGATAGTTGAGTTTTATGCGGAGCTATATTATGAACCTCTAGAGGTTCGCCCTTTTCCACTTTGTGAGGGTTTTATTTGTTTGGTGGGGAGAAGAGGATGACGTCAATCTTGTACTTCCGTTTAATGAAAAGGAAGTTTGGGAGGTGATAAGAGTTTGTGCAAGTGACAAGGCTCCAGTACCAGATGGTCTACAAACTGGTTAAATATGACCAGTTTGTGCTCGTTTTTATCTAGGGTTTTGGATACATTTAGTTCCAGGCTTGCGATTTGGGACCGACTCACTCGGATGTAATGTACTTTATCCGCGATTGGAAAGGAAGGAGCTTTGGGAGTCGTTTTAGGATGTTTAAACTTGGTTTGATGCACGCTATTTTTTGGGTATTGGGGGGGGGGGGGGGGGGGGGGAGAAAAAAATCAGATTTTTAGGAAAAAAAGAGAGGACAATTGATCATTTGTTGTGGAAGAATGCTGTTATTGTTTACAGGTGGGCTAGGGTTTTTGACTCCTGTAATCAGGAGGAGCTATGCAGCTGGTTGGAGCTGTGGTGTATTGTTGTGGAGTCGGATTGAGAGAGTGAGGGGTTGTATCAGTTTGGGGTACTATTTTTAGGAGACCGAATTAGTTTTGATACTAATTTCGGTGGGGGGCAGGGGATTTTGTGCAGAGGTTGATTGGGTTTGCGGTTGGTTTTTTGGCAGAGGGTTTGTGACGGTGAGTTTCATTTTTGGGATTACTGCTTCCTACCTGGATTTTTTTATTACACGTGTTGGATTTGTATAGTAGGTTTTTATTATGGGTTTTGGGGGTAGTGATTGGTGGGTGGGTGATCATTCAGGTCGCTACTCGTGTATAGTTGGATGATTTTTTGGGTGATTAATATACTAATCTTTATTCATAAAAAATGATCTCAATCCCTAAAAATTGTTATACTTTATTAAAAATAGTCTAATACTCTCAGATGTCATGAACTTTTCGGTTATTACTAGCGTATATACGACCTATTGCCTATCTTTCTGGTGTGATCAACTATTGAATCTTGAGTTCCGCATAACACGTTGTTAGTTTTCTAGCGTTTCCGTCCATATCTGTTAGTGTGAGCTTGAAAACTTGCATATGTGGATTGTTTTCCGCACATGTGTATATGCCACATCATTATTTAATTACCTATGCATCTAATAATAAAAATAAACATTAAAGAAAAAAAACCGTCCCCGATCCGAAATCAGAAATCTACACGCTAAATTCAAGCGAGGATAATTCCTTGCTTTAGTGAGGAAGTGTTCGTTGTTCAAAAGAAGAGAAATATAGCAGCGGCGGTTGATGGAGATGAAGAGGAGCAGATGAAGATCAAGGAATTGGTGAATACTCCGGCTCTGGGAACCTGGCTGCCGACGAGCGGTGGAGGGTGGGATTCGAGGAAGAGGAGTCAGCCTTGCTCTGCCTCTTCCTCCAGACTTGCTGCGGAGAGCGAGTTCAACAGGCTGATGGAAGGGATTTCGTCGTCTTCGAGTTCCAAGTCTACCACCATGAAGCTAATCTGGGGAGAACAAGAAACATGCACGATACGAAATTCCTAGTTGAAAAACCCTAATCGTAAGTCTCAATAAGATTTGATTGAATGAGCCTACATACCAAAATTCAACTAATCGACCATCTAATTAAGCGTAGGAGTTCTCCAGAAACCCATTACCATCAAGGCGCAGCTCCAATATCTAGCTATTGTAGATAATATAGAAGAAGAAATTGGTGAAAGGAGAGGAATTTGAATTGGATGAGCAGAACAGGAGAGACGGTTGTTTGGCTGGATGGTTTGGTTAGGCAGAGCATAGGCGAGTTGTAGGAAGATGGCGAGGTGGGTCGAGGTTCAGGGGAAAACGAATAGGGGGAAGTGGTTTGGTCGGAGATGGGAAGGGTTGGTGGAGGTTGAAGAGGGGTAGTTTTGCGGAGAGATTAGGAAGAACATGAGAGTTGTCGAGGTGGGTTTCCCGGCGGTAGAGGGGAGGGGTGAAGGGGGTCGTTTGGGTGAAAGGGAGATGATGAGGGGAGAGAGAGGACTTGAAATTTTCATAATTTCTATTTTTTCTGTTTTATATTTTTAATAAATTATAAAATATTGCCACATAGGATGCCAACCAGACTATTTTATACAGTCAGCTAACTCCGTCTAGCCACCTGTCAAGAAAATCATCGAAAACTAACGGCGTGTTATGCGGAACTCAAGATTCAATAGTTGATGACGCCAGTGGCGGAGCCAGGAAATCGAGCAAGGGGGTTCTGAGTCCGTACAATAAAAAACAACTACATGATAAAAAAACATTAACCCTAAATATAAGGGAAAATAATATAATATTTAAGATTCGTACAACAAACAAATACTGATTTAATGCACACTGTTTACAATGAATCATGATAATATTCATATTCTAAAATAATGAAAACCTTGTCTAAACTAGCACACAAACCTTGTTTAATATATGCCATCAACGTATTGTTAAATCACTCATCGTTTATCTGGTTTGAAAGATTGATCATTATTACATAATTTATTTCTAATATTTGAAGTTATATTATATAGTTTTAATTGTTATGAGTGTTTAAATTAGATTTTACTATATACAAGTTAATTAGTGTTTAGTGATTTTCGTCTTCTTAACATCAAATCTAGACACATTCACAGACAGACAAAGATAGATATCAAATGTAGAAGATGAAGAGTTGGTTAGAGAGGTAAATTGGGGAGGTATCATGAAGAGTATGGTGAAATATGAAAGATTTTAAAACCACACATTTTATACATCGACAAAGATAGATATCAAATGTAGAAGATGAAGAGTTGATTGAACGGACGGATAAGATCGCGACACGCAAGCGGGTGCACTCAGTGCACCCACCTAGCTGGGTGCACCGGAGTGTTCACCATCTAATTATATATACTTGTATTACCAATTAAAACACGATTAGTACATGACTATTGGAACTAATGTGGTGTACTGAATGCACATCAATAAACGTCATAAAAATGAAAGTTAGAAATGAAGGACCCAAACGGCAAAGTGGTAGACGTAGGAGGGGATAAAAAGAACGATTTATAGTATAGGGAGCTATCTATTAAGTTGGCAAAGTAGTGAGGAGCAAAATGCTATTTTCCCAATTCATAAAGGGTTCTTTTCTCTTCATCATCATCATCATATTAATCAAACGCAGGCCATATCATCATCCATCATCATATTAATCAACCAATGAGCACATTTCTGTAAGTGAATTATATGTAACTTTTTCAAATTATACAAGGGGTGCAGTTGCACCCCTTTCCTTCCATTTGGCTCCGCTAGTGGATGACGCCAGAAAGATAGACAATAGGTCGTATATATGCGAGTAATAACCGAAAAGTTCATGACATCCGATGGGATTAGGCTTTAAAAATTTAATAAACATTAAAACACTAAGGGATCTGTTATGCGTCCAACCTTTTGCAAGGGTTGGTTTGGAACCTTTTCCTAGCCATTAAATTACCCTTTGACTACTCTTTCAACATTTGACTAATCTAATGGTCTAGACTGCTAGGGGTATTTAAAACATTTTACACCCAATTTTAGTTTTTTTTTCAATAATCATTTTTTCTCTGGTGACCGGCCGCTTGTCTCCGACGACTTTTTCGGCAACCGACCACCATCTCCGGTGAGACTCCTACGACTTTTCCGGTGATCGGCCAAACTCCGACGACTTTTTTCGTGAAGGCATGTTAACTAGTTAACAGTATTTTTTTTTTTACTAATAACTAGTTAACATGGTTTTAATTTTAAACTGATAACTAGTTATCTACACTAGTTCACATGTTATTTTGGTGATAACTAGTTATCTAGTTCAAATGTTATTTTGTTGATAAATAGTCAACGAATTTTCATCATCAATTTTAACAAGATTTTTTTATTAACAGGTTATCTAACTAGTTATGTTATTTTTACTTAGTTAACTAGTTAACATCATGATTACTAATAACTAGTTATCTGGTTATTTTGTTGATAACTAGTTAATATTTTACTTTGTTGATAACTAGTTAACGAATTTTCATTACCAATTTTAACAAGAATTGTTGTTAATAGGTTATCTAACTAGTTATGATGTTCTTATTTTAGTTAACTAGTTAACATCATGATTAAGATAACTAGTTAACATTTTTATAAGAGGATAACAAATTATCAAAATTAGTTAATTAGTTAAACTTATCGAATAAACTAGTTAATGGGTTTTCTAGCCGATAACTAGTGAACATGTTATTCGACAACTAATTTGTTTGTTACCAAGTTATTAAACTAGTTAACAGATATAGATGATAACTTGTTATCAACATTAGGTGACATTAGTTAAATAACTATAAACTACAACAAAAACAAGCTTTTGCGACCTTTTAATATGTCACTAAAATGGTAAAAATGTCGCTAAAATTTTTCACCGACGTTTTGTCCAAGTGTCGTAATAATGTCGTTTAAAGTAGTGTCACTTTATGTTTTTGTGACACTTACAATAACTGTTGGTGAATATTTTTTGCGACATTTAAAATGATATGTATAAGTGTCACAAATTGTTGTAACATTTAAAATGAAACTTTCATCACTGCTGGCCAGCATAACGGTTTTCGGTCACATATGTCATTGGACACCGTCTCTAACCATCGCTACAGTCACTGACAACCTATGCCACCGACCTTCCTTCCAACCACCATCTTCTTTCAACCATCGTCTGTTGTTGGAAGTCTGTCACTGGTCACCAGGTTGTCCTCCACAGCCGAACCTTTAGCCATTGTCTCTTGCCAGCCACCTCCTACCATAGACCATGAGACATTGGATAGTCCTCCTGTATTGCCCCTCCAGCTAGTGTCTCTGGTCAGGCACCTGGAAAGAATGTTTTGTATTTGTTGATGTTGGGATTTGAAACCCTGACCTCAATGTTATAAAATTGAGTCCTTATCATTATGCCACTCACCATAACTAATTAGTATATTCATTTCATTCATTTCGGGGTGTGTTGTACATGTGTGTGTACAATACGTATTTACACATGAGTGTGTACAATGCGTATCTACATGATTACAACAAGTGTGTACATATGTACCGTCTACAAAAGGCGAATACATGTAAAATCAAGTAAAAGAGGACCCTGATACCTTGCATTATACTCATGTATAGGGAATGTGTACATGAATACGAAAAGTGTCTATATGAGTACAAAGAGATTTACTTGTGTACAAAAAACATGTATGTTGAACTTTATATCATTTAAATTTGATCTTTGTAGATAAAAATATAAAAACTTAGATGCGTTACAGTAAAGTGTTTTTTTTCTAAACTATATATATTTATGTTAGATAGAATGCACCAAACAAAAATAAATGGTGTTAAATTAAAATATATATCTAAAAAATACAGTGACATAAAAATTGTCATTGATTTTTGTTGCTAAAAATTATAATTTTGTGGCATTTTACTCAAAATGTCGCAAGAGTTACAAAATTTTTGTTATAGATTACTCAACAAATGTCGCAAAAGCCTATTTTTGTTGTAGTGACATATCCAGTTAACTAATTAACATCCGAGTCATACAACTAGTTAACAAATGATTTTAGTTGATAGCTAATGAATATGTTATTCGACAACTAGAATAAATAATTTTAATTTTAAACTGTCAACAACATAAAAATAAGTGATTGAATTTAAAAATAATCCCTACAATTTTTTTAAACAACAAATCAGTCACCTAATTTTTCCTAAATGCATTTTGGTGCTCTTCTTCCTCAACCAACTCATCTGCCAACGCGAACCCCTAGACGAAGCACGCCTGCTTTGGTCGTTGTGAATCTTGCAGCTATTTCACAGGCTTACTTGAAGACCAAGGGAGAAAAAGGACGAGGGAGCAATCAACACAACCAAAACGTTCCTAGATCCAAACGAGAAGACCAAGTCTGGGAGATTTCTTTCAAAAGCCTGCTTCGACGGAGAGGATTACTGTAGTGATTCGGTCGTATTCTTTGGTCATGTCGTCGAGGTCTTCAACGAAAGCGACGAAGACTAGGAATCCAATTATCGACTGGGGGGGTTGAGTCAATTCCGTTGTAATTGATGCTTTGGCGAGTCCTAGAACATAAACTGCTCAATGAAGATGATACAATAGAAGTAGGCCATTTATGCTAATTAGGCTACAAATATATCAACTGAAAGCTAATTAAGTCTCTTACTCTCTTAGTTCTTCATCAAGAGTGAAAGAGAGGGAACATGAGCGGCGTGGAGGAGGGAGATAGGCTTCAGAGGTGTTGAGGGAGGCGACGGTGAATACGACGATGGAGGTGAAGAGAAGGGAGAAAGCAAAGAGAAAGATGAGGTTGAAGATCTGGATGACGAGAAGGAATTAATGTGGCGGTGATGGGATTAGGGTCTCGTGGGAAATTAAGGGGTGCCCGACGACCGCGAGAACGATTTTGGTCAAGAAGGGACATTTTTCAAAATGAGCAAACTGTCTCTTATGGTTTTGGTTGGACTAGATTGGATGCAGATTCAGAACCAAACTCTAACATGAAAAGAAAATTAAATGTAATTAAATAATAAAAATTAAATTACAATATGAATGCGATTAAAATAATGATGGTTCTCTCTCTCTCTCTCTGATTCTTGAGAGTTGGTTTTCCGTTCTTCTTCAGCTGAGTACGATTCCTGGCCTTCGGGCCCAGATTCTATGACTTCTGGTTCGTCTGCTTCCAAATCCTGGGCTCAGATTACTGCTGAGACAGGCTCGGATCTCCATTTCATCGAAGAATCACGTTCCGCGGTGATTGACGGAGTCTTGCAGATCCCTAATTCAGTGATTGATTTAGGGACCCAGAGGTTGAAATCGGCGATAGTAGCCCAGTTTGTTGGTACACCACCGCCTCTGAAGGTAGTGCGTGCTATGATGAATAGGCTTTGGAGCCTTGGCGAGCATATTTTTGTTTCGCAGATCTCTGAAGGATTCTTGCTCATTGAATTGGATTCTGTGGAGCGCAGGAGTGGGTCCTGGCGCGTTCTTGGCATATTCATCATCAGCCGATGATTCTTAGGAGGTGGCATAAGGATATAGTTCCACTGGTGTTCGAGCCTCAAGAAAATCCGGTATGGTTGACATTTACTGGAGTGTCGCCGATGCTTCTAACAAATGAGGGGATTAGCTGGTTGGCCAGCTAGTATGGGAAGCCGATACACAAGTTTGTTAGAGAAGGTTTTACAGTACGTGTTTGTGTTTTAAGAGGTAATCTGGAGAATGAAAAAGATGAGCTGAGTATTCATATGGGAAAGGGCGATTATCGTGTAGTGAAGGTAATATTTCCCATAGCTAGAACGTATGCTCCGAAGAGAGCCTCCAATAAGGAGTGGCATCAGGTTGCCCAACCATTGTTTTCTACGATTGGTACTGTGGTTGCGAACGGTAATGCTAAACCTCTTGCAGGGGAGGTTGCCCTGAATGAGCCTATTACCAATTCGTCGGTTGGAGGGGGGGATGGTTCTGCATCTAAGACTCCAGTTGGAGTGGAGGATGCTCCATCTCAAGTGGCACCACCTGAGACCTCAGTGGAGGTGGAGGGATTGGTTGGCCATAACCCTGTGCCTGGAATTGTTATACATTCTAATACCTTTGGTGGATTGAGTGATTGATGACACTCGATTTGACGTGATTATCAGCCTCATTTAAGCGACATTTCCTTGCTTAAGACATGGTTTTTGGGGTAGAATAGCGAATATTCACTCAAATACTATATCTCGTGCCATTTGTGTTACTTTGGCCCGTTTCGGGTCTATTTGATGGTTTTCTAGTGTTTTCATGTTAGCACAGGTTTTTGCCGTCAAATAAAGTAGCCAAGGACGTGTCTAAGGCGTTGGAACCTCGAGGAATCACACGGAATCGATCCAAGGAGTCAATCAAGTCGAACCAAATCCTGCTTCTATTTACAAAGGAATTTTCGGCGAAAATCCTTTGGAGTTTTCGGCAAAAATTCATGAAGAAATCGTCAGAGCTTGCAAGAAGAATTTTTTGGCGAAAACCCCAAGTTTTCGCCGAGAACCCGGCGTCCGAAAATCACAGGAGAACTCAGTCGGCGATCACCTCATTTACGAAGGAATTTTTGGCAAAAATTCCATCAGATTTTCGGCGAAAATTCTAGGCAAAACCGGCGGTATTAGGGTTAAGTATAAATACTTAACCGGAGTATTTGGTATTAGTTGGTATTATGAGGTATATCTTGATTTTGGGCCGCCGATTAAGTATTTATACTTAACCCTTTCATCTCGAAGACTCGGAGCTAGAAGTGCAGATTACCAGAGATCGAAGTTCTGCAGGAGTCGTCTTAATTAGGTTTTTCAGATCCTTTTCTGTTCTTCCTCTGTTCAAGATGAACTCTGTCTTTGCCTTTGATTCTTTTTGTATGAACATGAGTAGCTAAACTCGTAGAGCTTAGACTAAATGAACCCTAAGTGACCCAAGGCTTTAAAGCGGTCACGGATCGGCGGTGATTAGATTCAAAGTTCAATCAGTTTCTCTTTCATGTTTGATTTGTTCTTCATTGTTCGTGTTTCTTGTCTGGATTGATCACCTAGATTAGATTCTTGTTAAGCTAAGGATAGAAGCGAACGCTCGCCTTACTTTAAAACACCAAATCGAACAATTAATCTAATCATTGGAGTGTGCCTTTCGTAGGAACCAGTTAGGGTTAATCCACTGCAAGAGTAACTCATAAATCGTTAGTAATTGCACCAGTTAGTTAAGTCGTTGCGAGAGGCGACCATACTCGGGCGGCTAATTAATCTTGGTAGCTAGATCGGATAGAGAGAACGTTCGCCAGTCTTAAACCTAAGGGTAAGGAGTTATGGTGGTGTCTTAGAATTGATTGAATGAGAATCGAAATCTGCTGATCTGTTGATTGCCAATGCCCTGGTGAACGAAGGGGGATTCAAAGTCTAAGCTTGTCTATCATCTTTGCTTAATCAACCAATCTTTCAATCTGTTTTCAGTTTTAATTTTTAATTTCCGTGCATTTCTTAGAATTAGAAGTCGTGGAACTCACACCACGCATAAAGTGTAAACCTGAGTGATTCGCCTTTATATTTGAGTAGTCAATCATTAGAAGACCCGTGGAATACGATCTGCTTAGCTTTTTAGCTTTGTAGTATTTGATCACTGTTTTACAGCATCACCAAATTGGCGCCGTTGTCGGGGACTTCTTTTGATTGTTCGAAAGAAGAACTGGCATTTTATTCTTCTACTTTCCATTTTTCACTTCCCATCCACTTCGATTATACACTGGTTTCGTTTGTTTTTGTTATTTGTAGATTGCTCACAGGTGTATGCACCGCCGCCCTCATACGCGCTCTCAAACCGCCAAGGAAGACAAGGCTAAGAGTGTAGAGAGACTAGGCAGTTCTGCTCCACCGAGACAATCACAGATTCCGAAGAGAGGCAGAACCTATCCACCTCCATTTGTCACTCGATCAAGATCGAGGAACTGAAGGAGAGTTCCTCGTCTCCATCTTCACCGTCATCTTCATCCGCTTCATACACCGAGTCACTTTCACCTCCTCCATCTCCTACCATGACTGATCAGTTACCACCACCACCACCACTAGGCGGTCAACCACCACCAGTTGCACCAAGAGTCTAGCTGACTACAACAAGCCGAGCGCGACTAGCGTTCGATCTTCTATCGCCGTGCCGCGCATTGAAGGAGATCCTGACTATGAGATCAAGATTCCATTCTTGACTATGATCTCTAGGGATCTACAGTTTGAAGGCAGGCCACTAGACAATCTGTGCACACATCTGGCGGATTTCCTTGATCTCTGCAACACTTTCAAGAACGGAAATCTCGAGAAGAACACTCTTTGCTTGAGAGCTTTCCCGTTCTCTCTGAAAGGCACAACTAAGAGGTGGCTTACTGGGAAACCACCTGGCTACTATACCGACTGGGATACTCTTGCTCAGGACTTCGTCGAAGAGTACTTCCCTCCTGCCAGAACAACAGCCATCAAGGACATGATCGCCAGATTCTCTCAGAAGGAAGGAGTAAGCTTATATGATACTTGGAATCAATTCCAAGAACTTCTCTACAACTGTCCTCATCACGGATTCGAGCAGAGGCAGTTAGCTGAAATCTTTGCTCGAGGTCTTCGAGAAGAATCTGCCAAGTGGGTCAATTCTTTAGCTGAAGGAGATTGCACTACACTTACACCTGAAGCTTCCAAGTCAAGGAACTGGGAACGACAATCTGAAGGATCTAGAAGCAAGCTCGATCTCGAAGCAACCATCAAGGCAGAAGTAGAGAAGCTTCTAAAGAAATCTTCTACACCCATCAAGCCACCGGCAGCCGCTGTCTACGTTGCCGATTGCGAGTGGTGTGGAGCTTGTGCGCATAATGGAGGCCGATGCAGAATTTTGGTAAAATAGAAGTCTGGTCTGCCGAAGAAGTCAATTTCGTTCAACAAGGCTTCAGCAACAATCACAACGGTTATGTTGGCTACCGCAACTTCAGACAACAGGGGAATTATCAAGACAGACCTCCCTACAATGTTGGCGCCAACCACAACCAGAACAGGACAGTCGACCAGCTGGTCCAGCTCAGGATCAGAAGCCGAACCATCCGCTGGCAGGTGTCTACCAGCCGCCGCACCGCAATTCGGGTAACTATGGAACTGCTCCTGTCAATCGCTAGAATCAATATCTGAACAATACCTACACAGGGCAGCAACATCAGAGGAAAACAACGTCAGTGAACTGGACAAGAAGCTTAGTCAGATCATCACCAGACTTGACGATCACGACAGTCAGTTCAAGGCTCAAGCTCTTCTCAACCAAGAACAGATCGCATCCGGTCAAAGAATTGAGCAGGCTATGAATCAGATCTCTAGCATGCTAGCATCTGGTCGACCATTTGGCCAACTTCCAAGCCAAACCGAGCCAAATCCGAGAAAGGAGCAAGCTAAGATGGTATCCGTTCAAGAACCGACAAACTCATCTACTAATGCTTCTTCTAATTTATGCAGGACTGATGAATCTCCTAAGGAAGCACTGAAGGAGGAGCCTAAGGAGTATGATCCCCTCTTTCTCCGTACTACGTGAAGCCTCCTTTTCCAAGAGCATTGCTGCTGAACGCAAGGATCGAGACTGGCATGTGGGGAGGTAAAGAAGGATATCCTGCCGCTCGTAGCAAGAAACCTTCATCGCCATATTCAGCTAAGTGTTCTGATCCTGGTTATTTCACGCTTCCTCTAGTTATCAATGATGTTGAGATAGAACGTAGTTTGGTTGATCTAGGAGCGTCTGTCAATGTTATGCCTATGAGTTTATTCGAAAATTGAACCTAGGAGAACTTGAACCAACTAGCATGAAACTTGTCTTTGTTGATAGATCACTGAAAACTCCGAGAGGAGAAATAAAAGACGTTGTTACTAAATGTGGTCCTTTTACGTTCTTAGCTGACTATGTGATCATAGATACTAGTAAGGATGATTCTACCATTCTCATAGGACGACCCTTCATGGCAACAACTGGAATGCAAATTAACGTTCCAAATGGTTCCTTAAATTTGAGGGTTGGTAAGGACACGATAACGTTCCGCCTTAAAGACGGAATGAAATATACTCATT